>PVHX01003353.1:0-67500 GCA_004024805.1 Geosciurus inauris
GGAGGATCACAAGTCCAAAGCAGCCTCAGCAACTTAGGGAGGCCCTAAGCAACTTAGCTAGACCCTGTCTCAAAATAAATAAATTAATTAAAAGGGCCAGGGATATGGCTCAGAGGTTAAGCAAATCTGGTTTCAATCCCTGGAAACCACTCCTGCCCCCTGCCCAAAAAAAAAGAAAGAAAGAAAATGTGGTATATATACACAATGGAATTTTATTCAGCCACAAAGAAGAATGAAATTATGTTATTTGCAGGAAAAGGATGGAACTTAAGACCATCATGTTAAGTGAAATAATCCAAATTCAGAAGGTCAAGGGCCACATATTTTCTCTCATGTGGAAGTTAGAGAGGAAAAAGGAAAAGAAAGAGGTGTGTGTGTGGGGTGGGGTTGGTGGGGATTTCAAAAAATAAAAGGGAGATCAGTAGAATAGAGAAAAGGGATCAGGAATGGGAGGAGCAGAGGGAGGGGGAAAGTGCTGGAAGTGATATTGCCTAAATTACACTGTTACATTGTGTGCATGTATGAATATGTAACAATGAATTCTACCATTATGTACAACTATAATGCACCAATAAAAATGTGGGAAAATAATAATAGTAACAAAATTGACCAAAACAAAATATATTTTGTATAAGAATTATTTTATTTGTGTGTTCCTCCACCCCTGAAAAAGTGTTTTCAATAAAGCATATCTAATTTTTCTGGAAAGAAAGAACTTTCAAAATATTTACTTAATTCAAATTAATATACCACAGTCAAAGCATTACCAATTCTATATCAGTAATATTAGTTATATTTTTATTAGGCTTCAGAGTATATATAACCAAAGATATTACTAGTATATCTTCTTCATTTTGAAAATATAAACTCAAGATATATGTGCACTTTATCATTTCCATGAATAACAACCTTAACTTAATAAAGTTAATGTTAATAAACATTGTTACTAAAGTTAATAAACTAGGGCTACACAAAACATTTACATTTCATTGAGTATATAATAGGTTATGGAAAATGGGTAAACTAAATGTAGCCTTCAGTAAAATTGAATCTCAGTGTAATCCTTGGTGCTGACATTTCCCAGATCCGAGGAGTTAAACAATATCATCCAAGAGGTCATTGCCATGCCTATTGGCACTTAATTGTCATTACTATTTTTAAGGGACACTGTCAAGGTGTTTAAGTTAATTCTCAGAATCATTTGTTAGGATTTTAGGGCAGGTTTGTTTGATTTTAAGTAAGAATTGCATTGTCATGTTTAAAGATGAACACCTTTGTAAGTTCACAATGTGTTCTTTAAGAAAATATTAAAATATGGAGCTATGTGGGTTAAAAATGTTAATAAACTAATGATAGAAAGATTCATGAAAATTACTAAAAGATATTCTTAATAAAAAAATAATTTTTATTGTCATCTGAAGTCAAATTTTTATTTACTCAAGGAAGCATCTGAGTACTCTTACTCTAATTCTTAAAATCTCAAAAAGAAGGCAAAGTGAACGTATGGTTTGCCAAATGCTCTTTATTAATGGTCGAGTGTACATATACATATTATGTAGTTCAAAACAAAATTTTCTTTGAGTACCATGAATTTAAGACATTAGTAACTTGAGTGTTTTCATTATAAGAAATACTTTCATGTATGTACATTCTTATGTTTTAAAAGGTGTGAGATGCCAAATTGCTGTAAAATAGAATCTGAAACCAACTTAAGAGTTAACCTTACTTGGTGCTATAGATTAGAGTTTATTGGTCTGAGTGATTGAAGGATAATTAGAGTTCACAAGATGACCAAAGAAAGAAGAGAAAATGAGAAACTAAAGATATAGATAGGAAACTTTTATAATATTTCAGTACAGAAATGGCCTAAACCATTGAACAATTCAGTGGGCATGGAAGAAAACAGTGAATAAAATTGTATAGTTAGAATAGACAAGGTCAGAGGGATAAAAGGAAGAATAAGAATAATGATTCAGAAGTTTCTGGCTTGCTGAATTTCTCATTTCACTCATTCAAAAAATTTTTTGAGTACTGAACCATATGTTTAAAAATGGTTAAGAGAGTAAATGTAATGTTATATGTTTTTCACTGTGATTTTAAAAAATATTTATTGAGCACCCACAGTGTGCCAGGCATTATATTAGACACTGGGTGTAACAGTTTCTTCCTGGAGATACTAAAAATGAACCCCCAAATACATACATAAAAATCATGGAAAATGCCTTGGTGTGAAAAAAAAAAAATAGGTACTATAAGAGAATGATGATAGACCCAGAAAAGACCAAAAAAGGAGACAACAGGAAGAAGAGTAGAGAACAATTCCAGACAGCATGTCTAAAGGATCTGAAGAAAGAAATAGCTTGTCATGTTTGAAAAACTGAAAGAAGGCCCATGAAACATAATGAGCAAAGGGAGAGTAATATTATACAAGTTTGTGGGATAGGAAGAATTTTATGAACCATGGTAACCTTTTTGGCATTAAACCCATGTATAGTGGAAAGCCATTGAAGTTAAGTGTGTTTGTGTGTCTGTATTGGGGGAAGGGCAACATGATTTGTAACCTCACATTCTACCTTATTTTTTATTTTGTTTCATTTTGTTTTTTAACAAATGAACTGTCTTTACTTTTATCCAAGGACTTACTCATCAACTAGTGTTATAGATCCATCTCTCTGATCCACTTAAGAACTTTGATTCTGATTTTATACCTCTGCTTCTTCCATCAATTTTTTACTCTGTACCTGACCAATTATCTTACAAGTAGACTACCCACCTTAAAAATACACCAATTTTTCTAGACTCCACATGTCCATCTACTTCCTCATTTTTCTGCCACCTGCTGAAAAAGTTGGCTGTATTCATCATTTCTAGTTATTTCAATTTTCTCCAAACTTTTCTTACTGTGTCCTTTGAAGTCTCTCTGTTAACGTCACCTGTCTTGCCCAATCCAGTGGCTGATTTTATTCTTTATTGACTGATCCCTTTAATAGCATTTTTGTATCTGATTACTTTTTCTTTATAAAAATACTAATAGAATTGTTTAGCTAGGTAATATATTAATCTAATTCAAAAATCAAAATAATATAGAAAGGTATGCATGGCAAAAGTCTTGTTACCACTCCTGTCTCATTCACCATAATTTTCCCACTTTTGTTGACTTGTTATGTATTCTCCTAGTAGTTTTTATGCAGATATAACAAATCCAAATACTTATTACTTACCTTATTTCCCCAACAGTAAAATCCTATAAACACTATTCTACACCTCAATATTTTTTTCACTTGACATTTACAGTAGAAATCTTTTCATTTTGTTATATGAAAAGCTTCCTCATTCTGTTTGCATTTTTATTGCAATATGTAGGTGTACTGTAAACTGTTTAGCCAGTTATGCATAAATGATGTCATTGCCAGTCTTATTATTGAGCAAAAAAGCATTGAATAACCTTATACATATATTATTTCATCTACTTTGGATATATTTTTAGAAGTTAGCCAAAGAGTAAAATGCTTTTTTAAAAATAATTATTTTATCATTCTGATAGTTATTGTCAGAAGACTTTCCAAAGAGGTTCTACCATTTGGAAACAAATCTAATCCTGCAATTTTAAAATGCTATCTATATAATGATGTATTCTAATTTTGTATTTGTAGCTCCAACTTTTCCCTAAGCTTTGACTACTCAACATGTCTTCTTGTGCAACATTCAATTCTTAATTTTTATCCCAAACTTATTTGCCCCAGTTTTCCCCATTTCTCAGTAAATGGCATGGCCATTCACCCAGATGCTTAGAAAACATAGAAGGCATTTTTTTCTCCTCTTTTTTCTACACACTATCTATCCAAGTTCAAATAGATTTTTATGGAATGATGAAAATGTCCTTTATCTGTGCTAATGTAGTATCCACCTGCCACCTCTAACTGTTCATCATTTAAAATGTGACTAGTCTGACTGAATTACTGAAATTTGTGATAGAAAGGTCTCCGGATTGTCTTTTAGAATTTGAAGTCTCACTGAAATGACCTTTTACAATCATTAATCAAATTATGTCACTCCCCCTATTGAGAATCCACCAATGGCTTCCCATAACCTACAGAATGAAGTTACCATGACCTATAAGGCCCTGTGAGTCCTTGCTTTGTGACTATTCTTGTTTCTTTTCACCTATTGGATTTTTTATTTCATTAAAGCCACTCTGATCTCTCTCCCCTTTTTTTTTTTTTCTTTTTTGAGACAGGGTCTCATCAAGTTGCTTAGGGCCTCACTAAATTGCTGAGGCTGGCTTTGACCCTACAATCCTCCTGACTCATCTTCCTGGGCTGCTGGGATTACAGGCGTGAGCCACCGCGCCTGGCTACTTCCTAAATTTTCTAATAGCTCATATCTTCATTTCATTTAAATCTCTTCTTAAATGAGACTTTCCCTTACTACCCAATATAAACCATCCCTTTTTTCCCAATTATATCCTGCGTATCTACTTTATCATCCCTCGCCTCCAACTATATGAGTTCCATGAGATCAGGGTTTTTGTCGTTTTTGTTTTATTTATAAAAGTAGGATTTAGAAAACTTCCTTCAAATAGTAAACTTTGCTAGTACATTTAAGGGTGCTGCAACCAAGCTTGAGGAACAGAGAAATTATGATCTGATAAGCCCACTACCAAAAGAAAAATTTATAAATGAAGGCTAAATATTTAGTCTAAAATTACTTTGTTTAGAAAACATAGTTCAATGAACAAACCTGATTTTCATATAGATTTTTGTTACAATGGTAGGCAGGGGTGGATTACTTAAAAAATGGGGAAGATTTTGTCTTTTATTTGAGATTCTTTCTCTGTATTTTATCTAGTTTTGTCTATCAGGATTTGAGAAATTATAGTAAAATGCATTGATGAACTTAATGATAAATGTTGGCAGTGTTTATATGTTTTGCTGTCAAACAAACCACACTTTTTAACATAGCTTACTGGAAAATATATTTTCTGTACTAGATTATTTTATATAATGACAATATATGGCAAGGTGATTTTAGCAGCTATTTGAGTTTATATGGTAAGTAACTAAGTGATTTCATTAAAAGGTTGTATTCAATTTTGCTTTTTACTGAAAAGCTCATTTGAAGCCAACAACACAGTTATTATATGGAAAAGATTTCTTTTCCTTATTAAGCCATAGAGATAAGTGGCTTTTTCCTTAATTGCTTGAAACTAATTGAGAGAGGTGCATCTCTTTTTTAACTTGAATATATAAGCATGTGTGAGTAAGTGTTCTCGTATTTTACTCATGGTGAGTTGTGAGCATATTAAAAATAATTGTCTTTACCTCATAAATCTTTCTTTAGTTAAGATAATAAGTTTATTTTAGTTCTTTAATCTTCTTATTTAATGTCTTCTAGTTTGGATCAGATATATGTGCATATAGGTGGCAATAAATTATAGATTTGAACATACACTATATGTTTAGTATAGAGAAAAAGGCCAGCATCATAATGTATTAGGGCTTTAGTTCATAATCAATATCTGTTCAAAACCCAAAACCTTTGTACTTTGCTGTTTATTGGAATTAGTAGCTTGTTTTTTAAGTTGAATAATTTAGTTTCATTTGGCATATTTGGAGAATTAAAAGAATTGGAGAGGCCATCCTGTGAAGGAATAACAACAATCTAATAGTGACAATAGGGTTAGATTCTCTGAGTTAATTTATACTTCTGAAGGTAGACGTGATACGTAGTACAAGCATTCAGCAGTTAGTTTAGAAAGAAAAATATGACAGTGTAATACCAATACCAATACCATAATTATTATGATGTTTAGAAAATATGGTAATAATACATATAACACAGCTTCAAGATTGGAAGCATACATGATAAATCAAGTATTTTTAAGACATTGAAGGAATGTTGATCACATGTCCTACAACAGCATTTTTGAATCCATGTTCCACAGTGTGTTTTGCCATTGGCTCTACTGTTTGTTAAATTTGGAGTGGTGACCTTTGCCTGAATAAAGCCAAATATGATTAAGGCAGACTTTTTCTTTCTTTTTTCTTTCCCCTTGAAGCTAGAACTTGAACCTGGGGACCCTTTATCACTGTGCTATATCCCCAGCTCTTTTTATTCTTTATTTTGAGACTAAGTGTTTAGGGTCCCCCTATGTTGCTGAGGCTAGGCTTAAACTTGTGATCCTACTTGACTCAGCCTCCCAAGTCGCTAGGATTATAGGTGTGTGCCACCACTGCCAGGCTGAGGTAGATATTTTCAACAATGAAAAAGAGCAATAAATGTAGCCTACTCTGAACCTGGGAAGTCTGTTGACACTCTATTGGCTAAAGGGAGTGTCTGGGGTGAGGGAGGGGAAGAAAAGGAAAAGAAAAATTTCCAAAATATCAAAAATGTGGATGGGGAGGAGTAAAATCATGAGAATTACCTCTATAATTTTTACTGAGAATTTTTATAGTTGTGATTAAATTTTCAGTTTTAAAATCATGGTTCTTCAGGGAAAATTTTTTTAACTTTTATATTGCAAAGATGTGATTTTAAAAAATATATACATTTTCAAAAATGTGAGTGATAAAGTAGATGTTTTTTAAAAAGTCAGAATTACTACTTAATGATATTTATGAAGGCTACTTTTTTCCATTTATCTTATTTACTCTATTTGAAGCTAAAATTGTTAAAACTATGACATATAAAAATTATCCTATTAGGATCTAAATAGAAAATAACAAGAAATAAGACTCCAAAATAGTCATATGAGACTATAGTCGTACCAGTCAGAAGACTGGTGTATCTGAAACACTTCTAAACAGTTATTGCATGTAAATCACATTCCTTCATTATATGTTGCTTTGTTTCATTTAAAAATGGTTTACATTTTTTTTTTAAATAGATGGACACAATGTCTTTATTTTATTGCTCTGTATGTGGTGCTGAGGATTGAACCCAGGGCCTCACGCATGCGAGGCAAGCGCTCTAAAAAATGGTTTACATTTTAAAGAGTATTAGTTCATCATGTAGATTTACTTTTTATTTTTATAGATGGACATAATACCTTTATTTTATTTATTTTTATATCGTGCTGAGGATTGAACCCAGTGCCTCAAACATGCGAGGCAAGTGGTCCATCACTGAGCCACAACCCCAGTCCTAGATATACTCCAGATGGTTTAATTTGAAACCAAATCTGATCCTTGGTGTGTCTCATATTTTAAATGTGTATCCTGAAACAACTGGCTGGCTTGGCATTGGTGTGTTCTGGTTCCTGATCACATGAGTCCCCCAAGTGAGCTATTTTAGTCTGTGGTAATGACTAATCTTTGAGCTGTAAAATGAACTGGAATGCATAAAGAAGCATTTAAAACAAAGGGACAATTTTATGTTTCAACTATTAAAACAAAGTTCTATAGAGGGTTTAATGGGGATGTTTATGAGGAAAATAAAGAATTCAAGAATGAAATGGATGGAACTGTTTGGTTTATTAAAAATCACATACTAGATATTAGAGGTTCATAATTGATATAAAATGTTTAAACTACTCAAACAATGTAGCATTCTTATAGTAAATTCCCATCAATATGAATCTATACAATAATTGCTATAATACCTATTGTTCTAGTTTAAAAATAGGTGAAGGAATGAATGTATGTACATTTTGAACAAGTGAAATATTTTAAGCATTCCCTCATATGAACCCTGTGCAGTGGTCTTCCTCAAGTATTTATAGTTCCTTTACATGCCTTCTTTTCCATTCCTGTATGGACTGCACTTTCTTCCTGGAGTACCCCTCATCACCACTAAAGTTTCCCGTTGACCTACCCATAAGCATCTCTTAAGATCTAACTCCAGAGCTGGGGCCGGGGCTTGGGCTCAGTGGCAGAGTGCTTTCCTAGCATGTGTGAGGCACTGGGTTCCATCCTTAGCACCACATAAAAAAAAAAAGAAATAAAGAAATAAAGATCTAACCCAAGTGTCTCCTCCTCTATAGATACCTCCTAGACTGCCAAAGCAGAGACCATCACTTTATCCTTTGTGCTGCTCATTCACTTTGCATACCTCATATATTACATTTCTTTTATGTTTCTCTTCCCTGAAAAATTGAACTACTGAATTCATACTACAGGTTCCTGGAGTCCTACTGTATGCCAGGAAATGTGGATAGAGTAGTGAATAAGGCAAAGCCCTAACCTTAGGGAGTTTATATTCTAGGCATAGATTATAAATATATAATATAGCAAGTAATTAAATATTGCAGTTTCATATTTGATAAGAAAATGAAGCCAGGTAAAAGAGTAACAGAAGGATGGTATTTTTATATAAGTAGTCATCAGAGTTCTTTTTTTAAAGAAATATTCTAAATGAGTAAATTCCTACTTAGTGTCAAAGAGTGAGCCATATAAAGATAGGGGGAAAGATCTTCCCTGGCAGAAATAAGTGTGAAGGTCTTGGGGTATAAATTTAGATGGGGCGGGGGGCAGTCAGAGAAAGCCACTCTATGAAAGTAGCATTAACGCTGAGACCTGGCAATGAATATGGATTAGCCAGTTGGAGAAATACATAGATTCAATGGATACTGTGGACAGTTTAACAAAATTAAGTCTTTTAGCCCATGGAATACAGGATGTATTTCCATTTATTTTTGTCTTCTTTTAATTACTTTTAGCAGTGTTTTGTCATTTTCAGGTACAAGTTTTTTATTTCCTTCATTAAGTTTATTCCTAAGTATTTTCTGTCTGGTGCTATTACAAATGAAATTGTTTTTATGTTTAACTTCCATTTCAGATTGTTTAGTGTTAATGTGTAGAAGCACAATTGATTTTTGTATGTTGATTTTTGTATCCTGAAATTTGGCTGAATTTATTTATTAGTTGAACAACTATTAAATATTAGATCGTAAGGGTTTTATTCAAATGTGACATTGTATCTGTCAACAAAGATCATTTTACTTCTTTTCCCTTTTGGACGCCTTTGATTATTTCTTTGTGTTTCACTGCTCTGGTAGTACTTCCAGGGCTGTTTTGAAACAGAAATGGTGAATATGAGCATCTTTGTCTTGTTTCTGGTCTTAGATGGAAAGCTTTCAGTTTTTTACCATAATAATAGCTATGGCTTTTTCATGCTTTATAGCTTTTGTAGTTATTGCTGTGTTACATTATGTGTACATAACTTACCCTTAATTTATTGGCATTGCCATTTTCATCAATGAAGCACAGAAGCCATACCTCCTTTATATCTTTTTATACCCTCTCATTTATGATAGAATTGATATATGCTTTTAGAACTACCTATTATAAATTTTTTCAAACATCAGATATAATTTAGAAAACTCAAGAAGTAAATAAAGCCTATTATAAATGTCAATCTTTTTGCTATTTTTTTCCAAGAATCATTCTACATTTGCTTTCAGTTTAAAACACTTTATCTTTTTTTTTTTCTTTGTAACTGTTCTGCTGGCAATAAATTATCTGGGCTTCCTTTCATCTGAGGTCCTCTTGATTTCCCTTTCATTCATGAAGGGTATTTTTGCTGGGTATCAAATTCCAGGTTGACTGTTATCTTTTTTTTTAATCCTTGGAAAATGTTGTGCCACTTCCTTAGAATAGTTTTTAATATAGTATCTACTGCATTTGAACTTTTTTTCTTCATAATCAATGCACATATCTTTCTAGAAACTTTCAAGAATTTTTCTTCATCTTTAATTTTTAGAATTTTAGCTCTGATGTCTCAGCATGGATTTCTTTATGTTTATCTTCTTTAATATTCACTCAGCTTCAAATGTATCTCTCTTATCAAATTTGAAGTGTTTGGGAGCTGGGGTTGTGGCTCAGTGGTAGAGCATTTGCCTAGCAAGTGTGAGGCACTGGGTTCAATCCTCAGCCCCACATATAAATAAATAGATAGATAGATAGATAGATAGATAGATAGATAGATAGATATTGTATCCATCTACAACTAAAAAATATATACATATAAAAAAATTTGAGGAGTTTTCAACCATTATTTCTCCAAGTACTTTTGCAGTCTTGCCCTCTGTTTCATCTCTTTTCATGACTTTAGGAATGCAAATGTTAGTTCTTATAGCCTCACAGGTTCCTTAGAATATGTTTTTTTTGTTGTTGTTTGTTTATCTTATCCCTCCCCCCAGTGTATTTTTCTCTCTGTTCAGATTAAGCAACTTTTATTGTTCTATCTTCAAGCTCACTAATACTACCTGTGTACCTTTTTGTTTTTTCTGAGACCATTTTTTTCTCCATTTGTTTCAAGCATATTTATAAATGTTCATTAAAGCATTTTATATCATGACTGATTTAAACTCTGTCAGATAATTCTTACATGTTGTTCGTGTTGGTTTGGCATCTATTAATTGTCTTTTCCCTTTCATTTGAGATTTTCCTGGTTCTTGTTATGATGAATTATTTTCTGTAGAGACCTGAGCAATTTTGTATCATGTTTGAGACTCTGTGCATAACCTAAACCTTTACTGTTCAGTATTTTGATTTTGTCTTTTAGATACAACAATGTTAGGCAAATTTGAAGTACTGCCTCATTACTGCCAGGTAGACATTTAAGTCTAAGTTTCTCATTTGGTATTCATTGATTTCCAGAATGGGGAGAGGAGTAGGTGTCTCTTCATTATTTTTGTGCAAGTAATAAAGGAGTTCCTTCTCCTTTGTAGGCTACCTCTGATAGCTCCTTGTCTAGGAGATATGGGAATCCTAAGTAATGTTTCCTATACACTCTTCTACTGATATTGTGGAAGATGTTTTGGTCTCACCACCACTAGGTGGTAGTGAAAGTCCTGAATTTCTTTAAGTGTTCTTCTGACACCAACCTAGCAGGGAGAAGGAATTGTCTCACTACTGCCAGGTGAAGGTGGAAGTCAAGGCTTGCCAGATAATCTCCACTGACACTCTAGTGGAGTTTATTACCATCTAGCAAGGGTGGAAGTTTAGGCTCCACACTGTGCCTTTCCTTGGGGGAGCAGGGCCAAAGTTTTTTCTGTGGTGCTTGGTTGAGTTCATGGTTCTGTCTATAGTTCTGTCTTACTAGGCTACCCTTTTCCTGGTTCTGTTGTTGGAAGTCTTTTATGTACACCTGTATACATTTCTGATTTGCTGGCTTCTTTAGCTCCTACCTTCTCTCTGCTTTTTATAGTGACCTCATGCTTTATATATGTCCAGAGTTAGTTTATATATGGAGGGAAGAATAGGGAAAACACAATGTACTCCATCTTCCTAAAGAGAAAATAATTAAAATTTTTTATAATTTCCAAATATATTTTGGCATCATGTAGGTATATGCTGGTTTTTTTGTTTGTTTTGCCACGCTGTAGATCAAATCCAGGGCCTTGCACATCCTAGGCAAGCATTCTGCCACTGTGCTGTGCCCTAGCCCTGTAATCATTTTTCTATGTTGATATTTTATCCTACAAACTTGCTAAAATCATTTATTGGTTCTAGTAGCATTATTTTAAGTTCCATAGAATTTTATACATAAACTATCAAGTCAGAAAAAAAAGATCATTTTACTTCTTCATCCCTGAGTGACTTTTATTTTATTTTCTTGCCTTATAGCACTAACAGAAACTGCTTTATAATATGTAAGTGAAGTGAGAGCCAACTTCCTTGTCGTGTTCCTGTTTTAGTGGGAAAATGCTGGTCTTTTTCCAATTTAACTTTAGGTTTTCAGTAAATGTCCTTAACAGGTTGAGGAACTTTCCTTCTATTCCTAGTTTGCTAATAATTTTTGTGAAGAATGGATGTTAGAATTTGTCAAATGCTTTTTCTACACTATTGATATATACTTTTTTCTTTTTTAGCATTTTTGTTTGTTTGTTTTGTTTATTTTGGGATGAGGTCTTGCTATGTTGCCCAGGCTATTCTCCAACCAGTGGGTTTTTCATCATTAAAAACCATTAATTACATTGATTGGTTTTCAGTTGTTAAAATATTTTAAAATATATGTATTTTTTAATTTGTGGTGCTCAAATTCAAACCAAGAGCCTTGGTCCATGTTAGTACTCTACTACTGAACTATATTCCCAACCCTGATATCTGTAATTTGTGTCTTCCCTCTCCCTATTGTTTCTTTCCCTGGTCAGTCTGACTAGAGGTTTGTCATTTTTATTGATCTCAACATCTAGCTGTTAGTTTCATTGATTTTTTTCTCTATTCTTTATCTATTTTCTATTTCATTGCTGATATTTATTACTTTCTTTGTCTTAGTTTTTTAAGGTGAGGCTGAGATAAATGATTTTAGACCTTTATTATTGTCTAATATAGGTATTAAGTGCTACATATGTCCTGTTAAGTCCTATTTTAACTGGATAAATTTTGACATGTTGTTTTTGTTTTCATTAAGGTCCAAATACTTTCTAATATTTTTAAATGTTTTGATCTCTGAACTATTTAGAATTGTTATTTAGCTTCAAATACTAGGGAGTTTTCAAAATATATTTCTCTTCTTAGTTTCTAACTCAATTTTATTGTGGTCAGAGTATTTCTTTCTTTCTTTTAAACCTACTGAAAATGTTTTCCAGCCTTGAATATCATTATCTACTTGATAAATTACATGTGCACTTGAAAAGGTGTGTGTTTTTTCCCAAACAGGAATTTGCTGTGTTCGCCTGATACATCATTGATACGTCTCAATTTCCTTAAACATGGTAGTGCCATGATACATTTTTTGGGGGTGTGTGTGTGTACTATATTAAATATTTAACTCAAAAGAGTTGAACTTAGTGCTGTGTACTTAGATTAGAGGAAATGATCTTTCAGCAAATTTTTATGAACAGTCTTTATGAAAGAAGCTAAGAAGAATTTGTTGAAAGACTTAGGACTACTACTGAGCAGAAATTTTGTGCCAAAGCAGAATTGCTTTTCCAGGTACTAAAATGAAAATATATTTGGGGTCAAAAGGCGGAAATATAAACCAGCAAAAATAAACTATGACCCACTTGCCCAACTATTTCACAATCACCTGGGACCTATACTTTCTCATGAATCAGAATTTTCAAGGGTAGGGCCACATAATCTGTATTTTATCCAGGTGTACCTCCCAACTGTCCCCCTACTCCAAGTGATTCTGATAACCAACATATGTAGAAAATACTAATTTAGAAGTTGACTACTTTGTTATTGTAAGTGGAATAAAATTGTAGATACCTGGGGCTGGGGCTATAGCTCAGTGGTAGAGCACTTGCCTAGCATGCATGAGGCACTAGGTTCGATCCTCAGCACCACATATAAATAATAAATGAATAAAATGAAGATCCATCAACAACTTAAAAAATATTTTAAAAAATTGTAGATACCTGAAGAAACTGATTTAATATCATAAACCTGTGCCAAATTCATGAGTTATATGTTATTTTGTACCTGTAACAATTTATATAGTTTGCATCATGACAGTAGAACTAATTAATGTACTTAAATTTTAATCCCATTGAGTTTGACTTTAAAGAACCCTTCTCTCAAAAGTAGCTTCAGAAAGCTCTTGGATAAAGCTTATATGGAAAACTGGCTAGAAGAACTGTTTTAATGGTCTTTCTGTGACTTAAACCATCATATTTTTACAATAAAACCTTTAACCACTCATTAAGTTCTTCCCTGATGGCAAGTATTGTAAACTCCATGTTTTGCTTACCATTATTTTGCCAGTCCTCACATGTACTGAGTGTTCAGTACATTTTTGTTCAATGGAAAAAAATGTACTAACATTGATGTTTGTGGTGTCTTTGATAAAATTAAAATAGCTGAGGAGGTTTGCCCAATTCCGTAAATTTCCTTATGGGACAACTCACTAAACTTCTTTGGCTTCTTTTCATCTCTTTCATCCTTAAAAAGCCTGCGGGGGCGGGGGGGAGGCTGGGGTGGTGGCTCAGTGGTAGATCACTTGCCTAGCATGCGCGAGGTACTGGGTTTGATTCTCAGCCCCACATGTAAATAAATAAATAAAATAAAGGTCCACCGGCAATTTAAAAAAAAAACCTGCCAGGTTTTAAGGTACAAGCAAAAATAATCAGAGTTCTTTATAGGATATTAATGGGGAACATAGACTTTGGATGAGTTAAGACAATTTCTTGGCAATGTATATTGCCTTGTACTTAATAGGTGTTCAGTGCATTTTAATTGAATAAATGAATGTTAATCCAACTCCTTTTTTGTTGTTTTGGGGTTTTTGTTTTTGGTTTTGTTTTTTAACAACTGATAAAATCAAGACTCAGAGCTGAGGCTGGAGCTCAGTAATAAAATGCCTGGATAGCATGCATGCAGCCCTGGTTTTAATCCCCAGCAGCCCTATACCCCAAATAAAAACAAAACATAGAGAGACAGACTATACCCTTTTTTTTTTTAGTTGTAGATGGAAACAAATATCTTTATTTTATTTATTTATTTTTATGTGGTGCTGAAGATCAAACCCAGTGCCTCCCGCATGCAAGGCAAGCACTCTACCACTGAGCTACAATCCTAGCCCTACAGACTATACCTTTTAATAACTGGAGCAAGTTATTTAACCTTTCTGTCCCTTATGGCATTCATCTATAAATATGGATACTAGTGGTGCTTAACTGTTTTGAGAATTAAACGTATTAATATACGTACTCAGAAAAGTTCTGTAAGTACTAAATTTTGCTGCTATTGATATTTTTCTTATTGTTACTAATGTTCTAGATTCTAGATTCTGACCAAAAGAAGCATCAGAGCATTTTCCTGGGCATGGAATTTTTTCTTTTTCATCTTTTTCTTTTCCATCTTTCCTCCCGTCCTTAGCAGTTTTCAAATCCTTGGTATAGAGGGTTAATGAAGATTCAAAAAGAAGAGATGTTCCTGATTCTTGCTATCAATAGAATTACCTGTTTCTAGCCGGACGGGGTGGCGCATGCTTGTAATCCCAGCACTTAGGGAGATTGAGGCAGGAGAATCACGAGTTCAAAGCCAGCCTCAGCAACAGCGAGGTGCTAAGCAACTCAGTGAGACCCTGTCTCTACATAAAACACAAAATAGAGCTGGGGATATGGCTCAGTGGTCGAGTACCCCTGAGTTCAATCTCCAGTACCAAAAAAAAAAAAGAAAAGAATTACCTGTTTCCAAATACTCTTGAGTATCTAGTATGTACATACATTGGGAAAGAGGATGACATTTTCTTTAAACTTCTTGAAGACTTTTTAAAAAATGAGAGTGAGGGGTCCCAGCTTACAGTTCAGCTTAATGTCTTGATTCAGCAGAAACCATATGTAAAATTTTGAATTTTGATCTTTTCCTAGGCTAACAATGTGAGATACTGAATGAGCTAGATAGCCCTAAGTCAGCTCCATGATCATAAGGGTAAAAAACTAATAACTGAGGAAAAACTTCACATTGCTCAGCTGTGAAGTTTGATGGATGAGGTGTGTTAAATGCATTTACAACTTATGATATTTTCAACTTTAAAATTTATCAGAATGTAGCCCTGTTATAAGTCAAGGAGCATCTCTACTTTTTAAAAAAGAACTTCCTTAAAATTTTATCTCATACACATATATAAGTGTGTTTCTTAGAGAAAGGTATAAGAATTTTAAAAAAAGTTTTATTCTACATGGCACCTAGTAATGTATATGGTGGATAGAAGCCGCAAATGGTTGAAAACCACTGGACCATCTCTGTTGTAAAAAACCATCTCTGTTGTAAGAATTATTTGATGTTAGATTGACTTTTAGAAATACATAGTCTTCAGAGAGTCCCATTAAATCCTATGTTTTTACTTTTTCTCCTCATCTGAGCAGTTATTTTATTTATTGATAAGATGCTCACTGTAAATCATAAACAAATGAAATAATTAACAATTAAAAAGAGTATTTATTCTCACCAACCTTCAACTATCACACTACACTGAAGAAATCCCTCGGTAGTAATAGAAACCCCTTCCCCACTACAGGTGAAGCACATAGCTTCCATTAATACTCCAAGCCTTCTGCTTATTGGCTTGTAAACAATAAAGTGGGAAATGAGCCAGAAATGCAAATCAATATTCTATACTATTCAACAACTATTTATTGGGTAAACCTTATCTACTTTCTGTACTCTCCAACTATCTAATTCCTTGCAGGTTTTCAAGATTTAACTTCTATACTAAAATTAAAATCTTAGGCACAGAGTAAAAAGCTGTAAAAAGTAATTGGTAGGTATTAAATTGAAATTCATTTCTAATAGAATTTATGATTTCATAGTGTATAACCACAACTACCTAGATAGCTAATGGATATGTATAAAATATGAATTATGAAGACTTCCCTACTCTTCCCTTCTATTAATTTTAGTCCTAGTTCCTTCTCTACTAGAAGGCCAAGACTGCTGTATCACTAAATGACCCTAGTGCCTACCTCAGGTTCAGTATCCTAAACAAAGAAAAGATATGGTGGGAAATACATGAATCTGTCCTAATGCTGACATCTTTGCCAGCTATTTTCAAAGTGTGATATGTGGATTTCTACAAGACAGTTTGATGAGTTTTTTAAATCAAGTCCATTTTCATGATACTAAGACATTATTTGCTTTTTTCTTTTTCCTTCTTCACTGAGTTTACATTTGCATAGGTTAGGCAAAAGCCATGGTGGATACTAGCACTATATATGAATTAGGGCAGTGGCAATAAACTGTTAGTAGTTGTTCTTCATGGCCATGCATTCTCTCAGTTTAGAAAAGAAGTCAGTTTCACTTATGAATGTCTTTATAAAACAGTAAAAATTGTTAACTTTAAAAAAATCTTGATCTTTGGAGTACACATTCCTTTAATATTCTATGTGACAAAATATGAAATATAAATTCTTCTGTACATTGAAGCACTGCTGTTATCTCGAGGCAGAGCACTTGTGTGATTGAGTTGTGAGCTCAACCTGGTACCTTTTTCAGGGAACACTATTTTTACTTCAAAGAATGACTTGACACACTTTAGTTATTTAGACTTGGTCACTTGGTAGATATTTTTCTTGAAATGGAACAAAATGAGCCCATTACTTCAAGGGAAACAATTGACAATATTTATTGCCAATGATAAAATTTGAGCTTTTCAGCAAAAATCAGAATTTCAAAATTTTTATGTCTGCTACTTTGACCTTTAGTTTTCCCAGTACTTTGACTTTTTTGAAGAGATTGCTGATGATGTTAAGGAAGTGTGTTTTTTAAAAAAATATTTTTTAGTTGTAGGTGGACACAATACTTTATTTTTATTTATTATTATTACGTGGTGCTGAGGATTGAACCCAGTGCCTCACCTGTGCTAGGTGAGCACTCTACCCTGAGCCACAATCCCAGCCCACTGATTTTTTTTTTAACATTTATATAATTAAATGTGTCATCATTTGAAGGATCTGTATAATTCAGGGGATCAGTTTTCAAATGACCAATTTTATGTATTATCAAAATTATGAATGAGGAAAAACGCTTCTAAAGTATAAGGTGGATCTGTGGATTTTAATCTAACAGTTTGAAAAGTTCTTCAGTGTGGTTTCAGATTCCACATTGCAACAAACCTTTACGAAACCACCACTTGTGTGTTTTAGTATAGTATCAAAGCATGTCCACCATTGTCTAAAAAGGCATTGAAGAGTTACTTTCTCAACTATATTTCCATATTTCTGTGTGCTAGATTTTATTCATTTATTTCAACCAAAAGAATACATCACAGCAGATTGAAAACAGGAACACATATGAAAATCCAGCTATCTTCTATTAGTCCAGACCATAAAGAGATTTGTAAAAAAGCAGAACTGTCACTCTTCATTTTTCCTTTGGAAAATATGGCTGTTTTCATAGAAATGTATTATTTATGTAACATGTTACTGAATTAATAACTTTTCTAGTTTTCTAAGTTTCCATTTTAATATAGTAAATATGTTTATGTAACATGTAAAGTTTATTATTATCTTAAGATGAATTCTTAATTTTCTAAGTTTTAATATTTAATATAGTAAATGTCAATAGGTATAGACACATGAACAAAAGTTCTTTGGAGTCCTCAATAATTTTTTTTTCTTTTCTCTCTCGCTCTTTTTTTTTTTTTTTTTTTTTTTTTTTTTTTTTTTTTTTTTTTTTTTTTTTTGTGATGCTAGGGATTGAACCTAGGGCTTTGTGCATGTGAGGCAAGCATTCTACCAACTGAGCTATATTTCTAGCCTCCCTCCCTCAATAATTTTTAAGAGTATAAAGGTCTTGAAACCAAAAACTTCTAACAATTTGTTTATGGTACCTTGGAAATAATTCAGATTAAGCCAGACATCCATTTGTAGATGCAAAGTTTAGGGGTTTATTATGTATATATGCATGGATTTGGAGATGACTGGGTAATCCTTGAAATGACACTTGGGAGGCATTTCTTGACATTATTTTTTACTCTGTGATCCTGTAGTTCTATGTAGGAACTTACTTTATCACCTTTATCACATTGTATCACAGTAGTTGTTTATGAATTCTTCAGTGCTAAGGACCATTTCTTATTTACCTTTGCATATTTGATACCTTCCATAGGAGGAATATAATGAGTTTATAAAGATGTGTAGATGACCCATTGACTAAATATTTAAGGACATCATATTAAGACACAGTTTTGTTCATTTAAAAAAATTATTATAGGAATTAAAGTGAGTTTTTCTAAGATCACTTTATGTTAAGTTCATTATAGTGAAGCACAGCATATAAACATGTGGCATTGTTAACATATGGAAATTCATATATAAAATTTTTTTTTTTTAAATATTTTTTAGTTATAGATGGACACAATGTCTTTATTTTATTGCTTTGTATGTGGTGCTGAGGATCGAACCCAGGGCCTCATGCATGCGAGGCAAGCGCTTTACCGCTGAGCTACAATCCCAGCCCCTCATATATAAAATTTTTACTGTTATATCTTTAAGCAGCACAGAATAGTTTAAATGTGTGTATTTAATACAAGTTGACAAATAGAAGAAAAACACTTTTTTTTTAGTTGTAGATGGGTACAACACCTTGTGTTACTTATTTATTTACTTACTTATTTATTTTTATGTGATGTTGAGGATCAAACCCAGTGCCTCACAGGTGTGAGGTGAGCACACTACAACTGAGCCACAGCCACAGCCGTAAAAGCACTTTTGTTCTGTAAAAATATACTCCACTTGAAACTTTATAGGGATTATAAAAATCACCTATAATCATCTGTTTATACATTGTTTGTTGTCTCTAAAATATAGATAATAGTAAATCACATGATTATCCTAAGTGTTTTTATTAGATATATCCATCCCTTTGTGTTATTTAAAATGGAGCCAAAGTACAATATCTGACCCTGAAGGAGTGCTCAAGACAATGAATTTGGAGTAGAAAGAATATAGGATTCAAACTTGTGTCTGCATATTTGAATCTAAAATTAAGAAAGAAATAAAGATTTTCTAATATCTTATATGCAGTTTAAAATGAGTATGTTCATTCATCCTATCTGGAGGAATGTGTCAAGTAAAGAATGGAAGGTATCCCATGTAAATAGTTGGAAGTACCAATTTATTTGCCCTTTTTTTAAAACTTTGCCCTTATATAACATCACCATTAAAAGATAAACGAAGATAAGACAGGAGGCTTTATAAGAAGAACAAAATTATGTCATTTGCAGGAAAATGGATGGAACTGGAGAACATCATGCTAAGCAAAATAAGCGACTCACTCAGAAAGTCAAGGGTCATATGTTTTCTCTCACATGTAGACATAGAGAGGTAAAAGGAAAAGAAAAGGATCTCATGAAAATAGAAGGAGTCCAGTAGAGTAGAGGATGGAAATGGGGAGGTATGGAAGAATGAAATAGACCAAATTATGCTATGTATAAGTATAAATATGTCACAATGAAGCCTACTATTCCATATAATTATAATCCCATAAAAATATTTTTAAATTTAAAAATAAAGAAAGAGGTCTTAACATTTATCTTTTTCAGACAGTTGTCAATATTCTTTTGATATTAAACTCACAAGTAGTGGTATCTTAAATATTTTGTTGCAATGTGGAATCTGAAAACATTAATAAACTTTTCAAGCTCTTTTGTATTAAACATAAGCTGAAAACACAACATCCATTTATTTGACTCCTGTAATTTCCACGAACTTCTACTCACTCTGGCCAGAATTGTAGCACGTAGCTTTGCTACACATGCTTGCCTATGAGTTAAGTCAGGAAAAGTTAATGCAGTACCAAGATTTACCTACTTCCTTAGAAGCAGGCATAAAAATGAATGTTGGATTTTCTAACCCATAACATTTGCTACAGAAATATTTCCATAATATTTTCTTGCTAAAAACAGTTTGTCACCTATATGAACTCTATATCTATACACTTTAAAAACCTGAAAACAGAATTTTCTGGGCTGGGGTTGTGGCTCAATGGTAGAGTGCTTGCCTAGCACGTTTAAGGTACTGGGTTCGATTCTCAGCACCACATATAAATAAATTAATAAATAAAATAAAGATCCACTGATGACTTAAAAAATATTTAAAACAAACAAACAAACAAAAAACTCAGAATTTTCTAGCCTAATTTAAAATACAAGTAAAAATAATTAGTGGATTTTTAACTCCAACTAATTGACACCATGGAATAGAAATTTACTAGCTGAATGTCAACAAAAATCTTTTGCCTAATTGGTAGATAACAAGGAAAAATGAAGTGTACTGATTTAGTAAGCATAGCCAATGTACTTTTTGCATTTTGATTTATGTATTTTTGTGACTTTTTTAAAGCCATTCAGAATGGGTATCAAAATATACACTTTAAAACTACACCTTGTTAAAACCACATTTTGTTAAAACAAGATTTTCAAAGCAAATTAAACCTGGTCTATTACATTGTTTTTTTATAGTGAGAAAAAAGATTATCTTATTAATATAAGATTAAATATTTTAATTGCTAAATTCATTTTTACCTTCTCTGTTTAAATTTCCATTTGTGGTATATGATTTATAACATATGGTAGTATATTTGTATAATAAATGTATATCTATGAGAATGTGTTTTTGCTAGTTTTTTCCCCTAATACTGGCATACAATAAAAAGATGAAGGCCTTTAGCTTAAATATTGATACTGGAGTGTACACTTAAGTTTTTCACAAACTTTATTGTGACATTCATGGAGCTACCATTTTGTGATTTTCTATCTTGTAATTCTTGGTAAAAAGTTTCAGGCATGTAAAAAGATAAAAGGATTATTTACTGCTAATACCTGTGTTCCCATCTTCTGGCTTAAGGTAAAACAAGTATAGTTGAAAATTCCTGTAAGTCCATAGTTACACTTTAATGTGTGTTTAAAATTAAATATAATTTCACCTTAAACTTGAAACCCTATAATGCTATAAATATATTATTCATCTGTTCTTTAAACAATCTCCACTGATTGATCCCTCTCAGGAAAAAAATAGTTGAGAACTCCCCACAAAAGCCAAGCTCAAATATTCTGCTTCCTATTTCTGTCCTCAAACTGATAGTAAGACTAATGAATGTATGTGTTACCTAGTGAAAGTATTATTCACCTGTGCTTATGGTTGGTAGTAATTAACCCACTTTTCTATTGGCTAATCACAAAGCCTCAAGCTGTACAGTTTCTGGTGAGGAGGGAAGAGTGGCTGGATGCTGTCCTACTTCAAATGGCAAGCGATGTCTGTATTTCTCTCCTCTGGAAACTCACCAGCTGTACTTCCATATTGACACTTTACCCTAATCACACCTTCCCATTTATTTTTGGCTGCATCTATTGTGATAAGGATAACAGAAAACATTTATCTTAACATCACTTAATATGTTTTCAAAGCAAATAACCAAAATATCAATATATTCAAGCATAATGGTAAGAGATTAGTCAGCAATGATCTTTTAAAGGCCCTTTCTGCTAGTGAATCTCTGAAAATGATAAATTATTATATTTCATTGATGTTTTGATTTTTTTTAACTGAAGACATTAAAATCTTTGGAGTTATTCAGGAATTATAAATGTATAAATTAGAGATCACAAAAAAGTGACTGCTGCTTATGTTTTGCATCCCCCAAAATGTGGTTAACGCCCACTCAGGGCATGCTTAGACTTGGTTGGTAATTACAATTGAGCTGTAAAATATTTTGACAGTTTCCAACTGTTGTGTACTTGTTAGTCATTTGGTGGCAAATGCAATTTGGTGAGGTTTTTTTGGTGGGGCATATTTAATTAAGACTTTCAATTAAGTAGTATGTCACAGTAAGCATTAATACAAAATTTTGTAGCTATGGGCTACTTTTATATTTTACCCAGGGCAGGGAAAATATTTTTCTTTAAAAACATTGCAGAATAAGTGAGGCTTGCCATGCTTTTATGCTTGTTTTTCATTACAAGCTTTTACTTGTTGTATAGTAAAGCATAACCACCCAACACTTCATTTGTAACCTGAACATTATGTATGACTTTCTTAGGTAAATGATTTCAATGACAAATAAATTAGAATTGCTCATGGACTGAAAAAGACAAGTGAAATAGATTTTTGTGACATGTTTTTATCCTCTTTTTACATGAAAAAGATAATTAAAGCTAATTTGGGCTATATGACAATTCCTAGAAAAAGAGTGTCAACCCTTTTTAATCAAGACAGTTTGTCAGTATAGACAGAAGAGTGTAGTGGAAGCATTTTTAAACTTCTGTTAAATAGACAGCTATTGTGTAAATAATTATTTCTAAATTATAGAATCAGTGGGAAAATATTATGCCCTTATCAGTATATCTAAGGAAAAAACAATAGAAATCTCAAAATCAGTTCACTTGAATTGATTTATATAAATGCTACAATTACTACAGTTGCCTCTTGAAGTTTTCAAACATTCCATTTTTTACTACAAAAAAAAAAAAAACCAAAATATCAATATATTTAAGCATAAAGGTAAGAGATTAGCCAGAGATTATCTTTCAAAGGCTCTTTAGCTAATGAATCTATGAAAATGATAAATTATTATATTTCATTGATGTTTTTATTTGTGAGGGGGTATTTTTAGGGGGATAAGCAGGAAATCTGTGAAACCAGCTTATTAGTTATTTAATCTTTCTCATTTTTTGTTCAAATTATGAATGTGATCCATAAAGATAAAATCAAATGTTATACTGAATTAACTTGCTCTATATCAATTCAGGCTTTGTTTTTTGTTTTTTTTTTAAATATTTTTTTTTTTTGGTTGTCAATGGACCTTTATTTTATTTATTTATATGTGGTGCTGAGAATCGAACCCAGTGCCTCGTGCATGCTAGGCAAGTGCTCTACCACTGAGCCACACCCCAGCCCCTCAGGCTTTGTTTTTAAATCTGTTATCTCCTCAAAGGATCAATGTTGGGAAATTCATTAGACAAATCATGCTTGTTGACTGTTATAATCCACATATTCATCAAGCAAAAGGACTGAAATGAGGTCAGGGAAAAAAAGGTAGAAATAAACAGCTAGTTACTGGCTCAAATTAGAGAACTGAAGTAATTGAAAATATGGTTGTTTCCATGATTGTATATATTTGAACAATTCATTAAACTGTACACATTAATTGGGGGAATAAATTACACTTTGATAAACAATCTCTTTAAAATTTAAGAACAGAATTTAAATTGAAAAGGTAAGCCCTTTTCAGCATCCTAATGACATACAATCTATGCTATATTGCTAACTTAGCCTGGAATACATCCATAATTGAATTTGATTTAGCCTTGTCCAACAAAGGCCAAAATTTGCAGAAAAGCTGGATAAAATGGCCCAAGTAATATCTTAGATATTATCTCAATATATAGTTTATTATATTCTATTGATTAGTATAGAAATCAAATATTTCTTTTAGAAATATCTAAAAATATGCTTTCTCCTATGATTAACATTTCTGGTTCAGTATTTCTCTTTCATTAATGTTATCATATGGCCCATGAATGGATGTTCTTAAATTCACACTGTTACTACTATAAAAGGTCTTGCTGGGTGTAGTGATGCAGGTATATAATCCCAGCATCTCATGAGGCCAAGGCCAGAGGATCGCAAGTTCAAAGCTAGCCTCAGCAAAAGTGAGGTGCTAAGCAACTCAGTGAAACTCTGTCTCTAAATAAAATACAAAATAGGGCTCAGTGGTCAAGTGCCCCTGAGTTTAATCCTTGGTACTCCCCCACCCAAAAAAAGGTCTTCTTTTATAAGGCATCTTTTTGCTATTATGGGTCTTTATTTTATAAACAACTTCTGGTTGTGTACTTTTTTTGGGGGGGGGTACTGGAGATTGAACTCAGGGGCACTCCACCACTGAGCCACATTCCCAGTCCTATTTTGTGTTTTATGTAGAGACAAGGTCTCACTGAGCTGGTTGTATACTCTTAAAAATGAATATCTGAACTCCAGTTTTTATTTTAAATATGCATCAGAATAGCAATCCCATGATAAAATTATTTTGTAAAAGTGAGCATCTCTATTTAATTGTACCAATTTATCAACTGGTAGCATAAGTAACACAGTAAAATGCATTCAGTAGTATATAAAGTTATAGGTAAAATAGGTATTAATAAAATGCATGTCATTTCACATAGATTTGGTTTTCTCTGTTTTAATTTTTACTTAACTAATACTTTTTTTAAAAGGATACATTGAATAAGGACACTACCTGAGTTGTTCTTGGCAGTTTACCTATATCATTTTACTTCAACAAAAATACTAAATATTGTGAAGGTACTCATCTTCCCTAGAAGATGGTTAATGAGGTTTGCTTAGCCCTATAAGTTGCTAAAATAGCAGATTAAAAAACAGTACTGTGCTAATAAAAATGGTAGGTCACTGAAAGAGAATGTCTAGCCCAGAAATAAGCATTATCTAAATCAGTCACACATAGACAATTTAATAATCATTTAATGTACTAGAGAAGAACCATCACAAAACAATGAAATACTACTCCCTGATTCCCTCCCCATTTCCCTCTCTGACTCCTACCTTCAATCCCTTTCCTCTACTGATCTCCCTTTGGTTTTTGTGAGATCAGCCCCCACCTATCCTTTCCTTTTTCCCCTCTAGTTCCCGCATATGGGAGAAAACATAAGATCCTTGTAAGGTCAGTGATTCTGACAAGGCAGCCAAGACCATTCAATGGAGAAAGGACCATTTTTTCAAGAAATATTATTGGAAAACTGGATATCACATAAAATAGTGGAGATGGACCTTTACTTAACATCATAAACAAAAATTAACTTAAAATGAATCAAAGGCCTAAATGTTAGCATTAAAACCATAAAACTCTTAGAGGAAAACAGGGCAAAATCTTCACAACACTGGATATGTGAATGATTGCTTGGATATCACACAAAGGCATAGATAACAGCAACAAAAAATAGACAAATTTGACTTCATAAAATTTTAAAGCTTTTATACATCAAAGGATACAGCTGAGTGGAAAGGTAACCTACAAAACAGGAGGAAATATTTGCAAATAGCATATCTAATAAGGGGTTCATATTCTATATATGTAGCAAGCTCCTAAGGCCTAACAAAAAAATACTAAATAATCCAATTCAAGAAATGTTCAACATCTCTAGCAATTAGAGAAATGCAAATCAAAACTACTCTAAGATTTCATCTTACGCAAGTCAGAATGGCAGTTATCAAGAACACATGCAACAATAAGTGCTGGCGAGGATGTGGGGAGAAAGGCACACTCAAACATTGCTGGTGGGCCTGCAAATTGGTGCAACTAATCTGGAAAGCAATGTGGAGATTCCTTAGAAAACTTGCAATGGAACCACCATTTGACCCAGCTATGCCACTCCTTGGTCTGTACCCTAAAGACTTAAAAACAGCATACTATAGTAACACAGCCACTTCAGTGTTTACAGCCGCACAATTCACAATTGCTGAACTGTGGAAGCAACCTAGATGCCCTTCAGTAGATGAATGGGTAAAGAAACTGTGGTATATATACACAATGAAATATTAATCAGCAATAAAAGAATAAAATTATGGCATTTGCAGGTAAATGGATGGAATTGGAGAACATCATACTAAGTGAAGTTAAGCCAATCCCAAACCAAAGGCCAAATGTCTTCTTTGATTAGTGGATGCTGATACTTAATGAGAGTGGGGATGGGGAGCATGGGAGAAATGGAGGAACTTTGGATAGGGCAAAGGGGAGGTAGGGGAAGGGAGAGGGCATAAGGGTAACAAAGATGGTGGAATTAAATGGACATCACTACCCTAGGTACATGTATGAAGACACAAATGGTATGAATTTATCTTGTTTACTACCAGAGAAATGGAAAATTATGCTCCATATGAGTACTATGACTTGAAATGCATTCTTTTGTTTTTTTTAAAAAATAAAAATAAATAAATTTTTAAAAAATAAATAACCCAATTCAAAATTAGGCAAAGGACTTGAATATACATCTTTCCAAAGGAGACATACAAATGACCAATAATTATTTGAAAAGATGTTTAGTATCAATAATCATTAGGAAATTCAAATCAAAACCACAATGAGATACCACTTCACACCTATTAAAATTGCTACTATAAAAAAAAAAAAACCCAAAACAGAAAAGGCAAGGATATAGAAGAATTAGAATTTTTATACACTAATAGCGTGAATGTAAAATGATAGGGTGCCATGGAAAACAGTATAGTGCTTCCTCAAAAAGTTAAAAATAGGATTACCATAATATCCACCAATTCCATTTCTGGGTATATACCCAAATGAATTTTAAAAAGGTTGCAAATGATATTTGAACACCTGTGTTTATAGTAGCATTTATTTACAATAGTGAAAACGTAGAAGTACCCCTGTGTCAATCAACAGATGAATGGATAAGCAAAATATGAAACATACAGCAAATGGAATATTCAGCCTTTAAAACAAAAAAATTCTGACAAATGCTAAAACATGGATGAATTTTTTAAAATTTTAACTTATGCTAAGTTAAAAAGCCAGTCATGAAGAAACAAGTACTATGTGTGTGATTCCACTTATGTATCAAGAGTAATCAAAATCATAGCAACAAAAGTAGGGGTTGTGAGTATCAGTGAGTAGGGTGCTTACCTAGCATTTGCATAGCCCTGAGTTTGATCCCCAGTGCTGCAAATAATGTAGCAACAATAATAATTTTAATAATAAATAAAATAAAAACTCTTTTTATAAAGGAGTAGGACAAGCTGGGCGCGGTGGCACAACCCTGTAATTCCAGCACTTAGGGAGGCTGAGACAGGAGAATCACAAGTTCAAAGCCAGCCTCAGCAATGGCGAGGCACTAAGCAACTCAGTGAGACCCTGTCTCTACATAAAACACAAAATAGGGCTGGGGATGTGGCTCAGTGGTCCAGTGCCCCTGAGTTCAATCTCCAGTACCAAAAAAAAAAAGGAGTAGGACAGCAAACATAGTATGTTAGCATTATAGTATCAGGTATGCAGGGCCATGAGTGAGTGACAAGTCCAGGTGAGTGAGTGTGTGCCACTCTGGCTTATAAGATACATGATCTAATAACAGTTTGTATACATAACGCCATCAGATCTCCCAAGGGATGTGCTTAGTTACAAGAATCATAATGTAAGGAAACTATAACCTTTGTTTTTCAATAGATATTTATATTTTATTCATAGGCCTCCAAGTCTGCATGAAGTTTACTAACCATGTGTAATTTTTATAATAAATGTTGTTGACTTGTTACAGACATCCATTTTACATATCTCTTAATCCAATATATTTTCATGGAAATGATGTTAAGAGATGGTAAACTTGAGGTTATTTTTTTGTGAAGAAAGCAATTAGGCCTGATGTTTATTCTTTTCTTCCTGGGGGGAAAAATTATATCTTTATAAAAGCAAGTCTTCTAATCCACGAATATGGTATATCTTCCCATTTCTTTAGGTTTCCTTACCTCTGTCTCACAATAAACTTTCATAGGTTTTTATAGTAGTCATGTGCTTTATTTGTGGATTTATTCCTAAGTACAGTCATGTACTGCATAACATTGTCTCAGTTAACAGTGGAATCATATATACAGTGGTGGTCCCATAAAATTGGAACTGAAAATTTCCTGGCTAGTGACATCATAGCCATTATGATGTCATAGCCCAACACATTACTCATGTATTTGTGATGATGCTGTTGTAAATGTATCTGTGCTGCCAGTTATATAAAATTGTAGCACATATAATTGTGTACAATACATACTTGATAAACAACTGTTATTAGTTTATGTACTTTCTAGACTATACTTTTGATCATTATTTTAGAGTTTATTTCAATTTATTAAAACAAAAAAAAGTTCACTGTAAAATGGTATGTGTGTTATACCAGCAGCAGCCTCATACATCTTGTGGATACCAAGATTATACCTTGATTATACCTTTGTGTGTGTGTGTGTGTGTGTGTTGCTGGGCATTGAACCCAGGGCCTTGTGCATGCAAGGCAAGCACTCTACCAACTGAGCTATATCCTCAGCCCTACCATTTTCTTTTGTTCTTGATTTAATATTGTTGTATGTTCTCTTCATTATGGCCCCATGAACACACAAAATCCTCTGGTAATGTTGCCAGTCAGAGTCCCCATCAAGGGATTTTCCTGGAAACAAAATTTAAAATCATTAAAGACTATGAAATTGGAAAATCAGTGATGGTTATTTGCTCACTAATTAGGTATCTCCCATTCCACCATAACTACAATCCTGAAGAAAAAGAACAAAGTGACAAAATTATATAAGGATCTGCAACAAAACTAACGCATATTCAAGAAGGGCACAGATCAGATATGGAAAAACTTCATATGACATAGATCAAAAGAGCAGACACTGTATTTTGTTTTCAGGATAGCAAGATCACCTTAAAGGACTTACAGTCAGCATACTGTAGTGGCACAGTCACATCATTGTTTAATAGAGCAGCACAGTTCACAATGGCTAAGCTATGGAACCAACCAACCTAGGTGCCCTTCATCAGATGAATGGTTAAAGAAAATATACATATATGTATATTAAATAAAAAATATATATTAAAGAAATATATATTTATATATATTCTTATATATATATTAAAGAAAATATATATTTTTCATATATATATATACATGATGGAATATTACTCAACCATAAAGAAGAATTAAATTATGCTATTTGCCAGTAAACAGATGGAAGTGGAGTCTATTGTGCTAAGTGAAATAAGCCAATCCCAAAAAACCAAAGACCAAATGTTCTCTCTGATATGTGAATGCTAACACACAATAAGGTGGAAGGAGGGAAGAATAGAAGTTCATTGGATTGGACAAAGGGGAATGAAGGGAAAGGAGGAGGATGGGAATAGAAGAGACAAAATGAATTGGACATAACTTTCCTATGTTCATATATAAATAAATGATCAATGAACCACCACATGAAAAACCACAAGCATGGGAAGTTATACTCCATGTATGTACTTCATACACTCTACTGTCATGTATATCTAAAAAGAACAAATAATTGGGGCTGGGATTGTAGCTCAGTGGTAGAATGCTTGCCTAGCATGCCTGAGGCACTGGGTTCAATCCTCAGCACCACATAAAAATTAATAAAGATATTAAAAAAAATAAAGAAAGAAAGAAAATATCACCTTACAATGTATGACTACACTTAATTCTATTTTTATACCTGTTATGCCTGGTTATGGTTTTGATTATTTAAAAAGTTTTGAAGTCGGGTGTGGTGGCAGCTCAGTGGTTGAGTGCCCCTGAGTTCAATCCCTGGTACCAAAAAAAAAAAAAAAAGTTTTGATATATAGGAATACAGTTTTGTACATTGATACCTTATGAAATTTAATTAATTTTAATAAATTATCTATAAATTCCTTTGAGTTTTCCTCATACTTAATTATTTAGTATAAATAGTAGTATTTATTACTTATAATGTCAGTTTACAATTTTGTTTCTTTTATTAATACCTTTTATATCTTTTTTCTGACCTTAATGTACCAACCAGAATCTTTAGTAGAGTGCTGAATAAAAGTGATGATAGATTCCTAATCTTAAAAGGGAAACCTTTGAGTATTGAATATTTTACCATTGTAATATTTACTAGGCTTTTTACAGGTTAGGGAACTTAATTAACACTGGCTTGCTGAAATTATTTTTAGAATATAAATGGACATTAGTTCTGTTAAATGTTTTTCAGCATCTATTTAGATAATTTTGTTATGCCTTCCCCTTATAGTTTGCTAATTTGTTAAATTACTTCCATAAATTTGCCAGGTGTACATTCCTGATTTAAGTTTAATTTGTCCAAGATGTATCCTTTTTATACTCTACTAATACTTTTCATTAAGACTTTTGTCTCTATATTTATGAGAAGTTTTCTTATAATTTTACCCTTCCTATTGCATTTTGGTGTAAAGATATACTAGGCTCAACAAATGAATTAGGGAATAAAACCATTATTTTTGGTTCTCTGGAAGAATTTATGTAGTATTGGAGCCATTTCTTCTTTGAATGAGTGTTTGATAAAGCTTACCTGTGAAACTAGCTGCAGTTTTCTTTATGAGAAGGTTTTTTAATTTCAATTTCTCTAAGTTACAAGTTGTAGAACTATCTAGGTTTTCTATTTATACTTATGTCTCTTGTGGGAAGCTGTACTTTTCTTGACACTTGCTTCCCTCTTTTCTTTTTTCTTTTTTCTTTTTTTCTTTTTTTTTTTTTTTTTTGGTACTGGAGATTGAACTCAGGGGCACTCGACCACTGCATCCCCAGCCCTGTTTTGTGTTTTATGTAGAGACAGGGTCTCACTGAGTTGCTTAGCGCCTCGCCATTGCTGAGGCTGGTTTGAACTTGCAATTCTCCTGTCTCAGCCTCCCTAAGTGCTGGGATAACAGGCTTGCGCCACCACGCCCAGCTCCCTCTTTTTTCTTGATCAGTCATATTAGAAGTTAAGATTTTGTTTTTACACAGAAGCAAATTTTTTTACTTTGCTGATACTATCTGCTGTATAGTTAGTTACTATTTCATTTTATTTTGTTCTCAGCTTTTTATTTCATTTTTTCTACTTTTAGAGATAGGTGGTGGGACTTATAATGGTATTTGAGAGTCTATCTAAAGTATAGCTAGCTCTCTCTCAACTCAGTCTTCCAGGTCAGACATTTTAAAAGCAGCACTGAGAGCTTTGCTCACTCCCTGGCTTTGTGGTTTCTCCATGTCTTGTCTTGGGGATAGTTGTTTGATGTTTCTTAGAAGACTTCTTAAAATACTTTGTCTAGCCTTTTTTGTTTGTTTGTTCTTTTTAGATATGACAGTACTTTTCAGCTTTTTAAAAATTATGTTCAGAGGAAAGATAGTCTTAGGTTAATTTCCATGGAAGTTCCTCCTAATGTTACTTTATACACAGATTAATTTTTCAGATTATCTAGTAGGATAATAACAAGACCTAACCTCAATTTTACTATGAAGAATAAAGTGATTTAAAAGAAAACAATTTAAAAAAATAAGATCAACATAGATACAGATGTTCTTGTTGTCTCACCCCTGATGTTATTTTAGGCTTATCAAATACTAAAATTTATCCAGTGTTCCCTCAACCATGACTTGCAATAATTGGGGAAAGACTCTTAAGAGGCACCGGCACCCAAACCAAAACATACAGCTTTAGCAATAGTAGTGTGTATCTCATTGCTCTGGATTTAACTAATTCTTATTCTAGTTCTAGCCAGTGAACTAAAATCCAACAGAATGGACAAAAGGGTTTTTTTAACAAAATACTCCTAGGTTTAAATTGTTTTGTATCAGTTGCTGTAAAGCCAGATGACCAAAAAGAGGTGAATTCAAACCTCTGGGCAAGGTTTTATTGGAAATACACATTCTCGGGCTGAACTCTTCCGTCTATCAGAGTGTGTAGGGAAGAATGGTGCACATGTTCTGGGGTACAGAAAATTTTAAAAGGCCTGGTGAGGAAGGGGAGGGCTGGGCAGGACGAGAAGGTCAGAGTCCTTCCTGGATAAGTTAGGAGAAGCCCGCTGATTGACAGGAGGCACCTCTACTATTGATGTCAGCGTCTGGCTGGCTGCTCCGTTCCGCAACTGTCCTGACTGGCCCCCCCTAACTGGACATTCTGGACCCTGAACTGACCTAACATCCCAGCCTTTTTGATGATATAGGACAGCAGATTCGGTCTGGGTACTTCTTGCGGGGTTGGGGGCATCGGAGAGAGGGATATGGCTCGGGTGTCGGTCAGTCAGGGAGGCAGACGCAGGGGTGTGGGAGCCTCTGGTTGTCAGTCATGTTGCTTGAATGTAGAAGCACCACCTGTGGGTAGGAACAGAGGCTTGGGTGAGATTACTGATTAGCAGAAAAAGAAGGGGGCTGCCGAGAAATTTTGAGTTTGGTGGGAGTCCAGTGTAGTGGGAGTCCAAAGCTGGCAGTTCTGTAATGAAATTTGTTCAAGTTTCTGAGTAGCGGTTACTGCATAATTGAGTCCTCCTGCCTTAGCCCAGAGGCAGCAAATGGGGGCCAAGGAGAGCCCAACTATTACCAATAGAAAGATGGCCCTTTTTTTGCCCTAGAAAGGGAGGTGGTAACAAGTCATGGTAATTCAGCTTCATTGTACAGTTAATTGAGGAACATCAATGGGAATTACAGTTATGATCCAAACCTACACGGAGGGAATAGTCTAAAATTTAGGAAGTATAAGGGTAGAGAATTTGTCCCTATAACAAGGCTGGAGAGGACAAGGCATGTAAACATAGTATCTAGTTTTTAATGTCACAGATGTCTACCTTTAAATTATTTTTAAATGCCCGGGAATGGCTGTGTTCTTGGTTTTGCTGTTTTGCTAGGTGTTTAAGATGAAGCAAGTCAAATTGACTTTTGTTCTTACCTATTGTTAAGAGTCACCTTTGGTCTCCTGGGAGATATCCTCGAGGAACTTGAGAGCAGCTTATTAGCTCTGCTAGTACCGTCTGCGTTAGGATAGGTCGAGGTCTGGCACTGACCATGTGGCTTCCCCGGGAAGCATGAGAGATGGTTCCCTCTCTCGATGGACAATCTTCCTCTCCATCGTATGGCATTTGGTCAGCTCTTTAATTCTCTTATGGTCTCAGTAATCTCCCTGATTGGGAGGTCCTGTGGCCTAGAGGTGTAGAGCCTTTTAGAGAAGTTTCCTCATTCCTTGGATTCAGGCTGACTCAGAGGGCAAGAGCCAAATACTGGTTTTCTTGGCCCTTTAATTTAATTTTAGTTTTTAAGTCTAGATCTTAAACACTCAGCAAGCCAATCTCACCAGTCTTAAAGTAAGGGTACTGGGCTTTAACTTTAAGGTCTATCTGTCCTGTAGGTGATGGCTTATTTATTTTAAATTAAATTGGGTTGTCTGTTCTTGAAGTAGTACCTCTGTAAAACATTAACAGACAATAGTCATAGAGTTTAAGGAAAATACAAAATAAAATCAACAACAGTAAAAATATATTTAGTTTGTGTAATAGTTTTCTCAAATTTCGGCTGAGTTACACATTTTATCCCTGTTTGAGAGCCTAATGATCTTTACAACAAAATCAATCCTTTGAACATATCTTTAAATGAACTGGAGTCTCGCCTACTTTAAAGCCATTGTAGTAAGCTGGGAGACAGAACTATCTCAGGTAAGACAGGGCTTCTTGCAAAATTTTAGCAGAATATTAAATAGATTAGGTCCTTATTTGTTTAAAAGATCACTCTGATGTAAAAATAACCTAAAGCCTTATCTTATTGATGATAGGTCCAGTTATAAAACATTAAATGATATAAATTGATACCATACAAGTTCAGTTTGGAGAACATCAGCTTGATATAATGCTCTTTAAAACCTTCTACTTGTACATCTGAAAGATATGAACATCTTGTACATCTGAAAGATATGAACACATTTAATATAAAAATAGAACTAGTAGCACCATAATTACATTGATGTTATTACATTGTTTAGTTCTCAATGAAAAATTTAGATTCTTTTTGTTTAATCATACTTGTATAAAACTTAATTTCTTTAAGAGTTAATTTCCCAAGTGATAAAACCTGACAGATGTAAGAAAATTATTTTGATAAAAGCAGAACGTTTTAGATTTTGTTTTATAGTAGTACATTAACTTTTAAATAATAAAACTAATTATAGTCAACTTATTCATGAACATAAACCTTTGACCAGAAATATTCTCTTTCCTTCCAATAAATACCATATTTAGAATCTTTAATTCCTTCTGTTCATATCCCAAAGCAATCCTTGTAATTTTTTAAATTTAGGCAACAGTAGAAACCTTTAAAACTTCATATAGGAATCTATAAACCTTTGTTTTTACTCAATTTAAATTGAACCTTTTAAATCATGTGAATTAAAAATGTTTGGATCCGTTTTTTTGGTTTTAATTCATGAGCGCTCATTATCTGTGCCAATTTTGATACCATGTACATGGAACACATACACACACACATAGACGTACAACATAACAATAGTAAAGGCCTGCAGGCAATGTTAGATGTTTAAAAAAAACTCCATTGCTGAATAAAAAATAGGACTGATCAGAAAACATTATCCTAGAAGGATAAGGTCATGAGCTCAAAAATCATAGAACTTAAGAAAAGCAAGAGTCTTAGAAAAAAATGATGCGGCCGGTAAAATAAAAAATGCAGGGTGGTTGGCTTGGTAGCTCACAGACGCTTAGCTGCTCGCAGCGTGGATGCAAGCGAGAGATGCAGGGACCCAGGGCTGGCAGGCTCCACCCAATGTCTTGTCTCTCCCTCGGGCGCTGGGACTGAGGCCGGCACCACCTCCCGGTAAGTTGGCGCTGCACTCAGCTGCATGTGTAGATCTGAGAATGAGGAAAGAGATCCAGAATAGTAAATGGGAAAGGGCCTTGGGATTTTCCCTAGCGAGAAGAACTTGAGAGGACAGAACAGATGGGAAAGGGGGTAGGGGCGAGAGCATATTCTCCAACAAAGCCTTGATGAAAGGAATTTATGTCCATTTCCCCGTCCAGTGACAAAAATTAGCCAAATCAGTGAGGATTTGAAAATCAAAAGTTCCTCCTGGAGGCCATTTTCATCCATTGTGTAAGCCATACTGAGGCCATACTACAGTGGAAAAGAGGACCAAGCGCTTACAGCGTAAGTCTTTATCAAATTCTAGCTTCTCAAAATTGCAATACAGACAGCCCAAAGGAGTTTTGGGGTCTAGAGAAGAGTTGGTGTTTCCCATGACCTTTCAGCGCCCACGGGGGTGGGCAGGAACAGAAAAAGGCGTCCCTAAATCTGATCCCATCCACCGGAGAACGGAGGGCCAGGCGGGGAGTTCAGGCATTCCTGGAAACTCTCCGGGCCCGGACAGAGTCGGGTGGCTCCCACAAGGACTAGGAATGTCTCCCCAATCCAAGCGGCCCTGGACAGAGACCTGTTGCACATATGTGACTTAACGGGTAGGCCTCTGGAGTGGACAGGAGGCTGAAAGGCCAGGGGGAACAGGGCGGGGGGCCTACCTCACTTTTGTCGATCCGGATAGGGGGAGATGGAGAAGGCATCTCAGGAGTTCTCCCGGTCTGGAGGGCTTGCCTCGACCCAGGTACAGGGGGAGGTTCAAAAAACCCTCCCGGGTTTCGACACCATTTATAAAGCCAGATGACCAAAAGGAGGCAAATTAAAACTGCTCAGCAAGGCTTTATTGGAAATACACACTTTCGGGCTGAACTCTCCCATCCATCAGAGTGTGTATGGGAGAATGGCGCACGTGTTCCAGGGTACAGAAAATTTTAAAAGGCCTGGTCAGGAAGGGGAGGGCTTAGGGCAGGAAGAGAAGGCCAGAGTCCTTCCTGGATAAGTCAGGAGAAGCCCGCTGATTGACAGGAGGTGCCTCTACTGTTGACGTCAGCGTCTGGCTGTCTGCTCCGTTCCGCAGCTGCCCAGACTGGCCCCCCTAACTGGACATTCTGGATCCTGAACCAACCTAACAGTTGTCTTTTTTGAATCAATTAGTTTAACATACACAGGACAGTGATCTAAGTTGTGAACATAATAAGCAATTAATGGGGCCATTGGTTAGTCTCAAGACATTTATAGTTTGTACTGAACTTAAGCCTATATTATCTTAAAAGGTGAAATGAATGTTGTTTAAGAACACAGAAATTGGACTGGGCTGTGCATGGTGGCTCACACCTGTAATCCTAGCAGCTTGGGAGGCTGAGGCAGGAAGATTGCAAGTTCAAGACCTGCCTCAGCAACTTAGCGAGGCTCTAAGCAGCTTAGTAAGACTGTCTCAAAAAATAAAAAAAGGCTGGGAGTGTAGCTCAGTGGTAAAACGCCTCTGGGCTCACCAGTACCAAAAAAAAAGAAGAAGAAGAAGAAGAAGAAGAAATTGGCCTGGGAACACCTTGGTATAGATTCTAATTCTTCTGATTCCTAACCTCAGTTTCCTCAACTGTAATTAGAAATTTCAGTGATTGTCTCAAAGGAGTTTGAGTATTAAAGGAGAAACTATGTAAAGGTCAACATTGAATGTGGGAAATAGTAGGCGCTCAGTATATACTATATGAACTTATGAAAATTTTAATAAGCCTTTTTGTAGATTAAAAGAGGTGAATATACTGTAAAAGAAAATTGTAATGAGAGCTCTAAGAGATATAGAATCAAATGAACATTGAAAATGGTTCCCTGCTAACTGGGAATTTTAGGAGGAGATTTTATACAGATAATAATTGAACTGAATCTTGAAAGTAGAGTGTGGCATTCAGTGGCAGTTATGCTGGGACAGAAGATACTCCAGGTAGAGGTGATTTGTATGACCGAAGGTAGGGGAACTAGAGTTTCAGCAGGAAAGCATAGGGATTTTAGAGAATGGTGAGTCATCCCAGAGAGTAAATACATTAAAAATACATTAAAAAAATATTTAATGTAATATTTTATTTAATGTAAATACATTTAAAAAGTTTTGAAATTAAATACTCAGAAATATTTTAACATCACTTTGTATGTTTTTAAAAAAATCACTGGAGAAGTTGGTTGTGGTTTTTTTGTTTGTTTGCAAGAGCAAAAAGTTTTATTTAAAGGATAGAATAGAGAGACAGGGGAAGGGGTCCAGAGCTGGTGCCCAAGGGAATGAGGGTGTCTTTACCCCTTTTATATATTTTAGGTTTCCTTTCTCCTCATGGCCCCTCCTTATCTTGCCAATGTGACCAAAAGCTTGGAGAGGAGCTGCCCAGGGGGTATCACTCCCTATTTTCCATACCTGCCCACAGAGAAAGGAAGCCACACAGGGGGCATTCATTAACAACCCCTTGCTGGGAGGAACAATTCCCTGGAGGCAGGTGACCTTGGCAAGAGGTAAGGAGGAGGAGGAAGTACACTGGAGGTATGAACATTTTATTTCCTTTTGAATTAGCCTCCATTTTCCTGACCCAATCCTTCATTATCTAAGCTGACTATCTGTCCTTTTGCCCTGGTCTCAATCCCCCCTCTGATTAAGGGAACCCTTACTACTGTAAGGGGAAATGGACCATGACTGCTCTGGTGTTAGCTGTGCTTTAAGTAGACTCCACGCTATGACAGTAGGTCATGAGAAGAATTTGGAAGAAGGAACCCTTGTTAGGAAGATTCTCACAATAGTTTAGTCAAAAGCAGATAGATGACAAAAATATAAACATAGCATCAAACTGTCCATGTATTAACTAGTAAAAGATGACAAGTAAAGGAAGAATTGCAAAGGTGATTCAAAGATTAAAAGTCTAGGCAATTGGGACAAAAGTAGTTTCATTTGCAAACACAATGAAAATGAGCAGGTTGCAAGGAAAGATTATAAATATGGTTTTTAACATACTGAGTTTGAATTTTATATGGCAGGAAGGACAGCCAGCTGGAAATGTCAATTTGAGATGGTTTGAACTATAAATGTACATTTGGGAATCATCTGCATGGAAGTGATAGTGGAATCCTAAGAGTGAATCAGCTCAAAGTATGGAAAGAAAAACTACCCAGAGAAATACCTAGAGGAATGTGTAGCTGTTCAGTGGAAGAAGGGAAGATAACAAAAGAAAAACTATAAACAGGGATAGAGCAGAAAAAAATGGAACTGAAATTTCTCATAGCTTTTGAAATTTAGGAAATTTTTTCAGCAAGTTGAGTAGGTTTTCTAAAACAGATACTATTGTCATTGTTAGGAAGAATATTTTAGTGGCCTCCTTATTAACATGTAATCTGCTATGTTAACAGAAATAACATTAAAATTATCTGTATTTGAAAGTTCAGTTCTGACCCTTATGAACAGATTTTGCTCTTTTTCTTTGGAAAACAATATATATTAGTCATTCAGGGCTGCTTTCACCAAGCACATAGGAATAGATACATTACCAAGCATTACAGGTGCCCTGTTTTACACATAGAATATCAAGGTGACAATATTATTTTCTAGTTAAAGCTTTGTCTGCAATGTAAAACCTTCACTGCGTTCAATTTGTGGCCTTTGAAGTTCCATAAAAGTCCCCCAAAATAGAAGAATTGTGCTCCATCTGTGTACAATGAATCAAAATACATTCTGCTATTATGTATACCTGAGTAGATGAATGAATGAATAAATAAATAAATATATATATATATATACACTAACTTTAATTAAAAAATAGAAGTTCAATGCTAGTAATGCTTTGGTGTTAGTAATAATTGTAATTACTATTTGATGAACATTAACTGAATGATTTTGCCATACATTGTATTATATTTTTTAAATGCATTTATTCATTTAACAGTGTTTTCTGAGTGTCTGCTGTCATTGGGTACCTGGGATGGATTAATAAATAAAGCAAACAAATTATTGACTTCATAGACTTTTATTTAGTGATGACAGGCATAATAACCAATAAAGTAATAGAATAAAGTATGTGGACTGTAAAAAGATGGTAAGTATTATTGCAAAAATAGAGCAATATAAGTTCTATCAGAAATGCTGGTTTGAGGGGCTGGGGCTATGGCTCAGTGGTAGAGTGCTTGCCTAGCATGTGTGAGGCGCTGGGTTCGATCCTCAGCACCACATATAAATAATAAATGAATAAAATAAAGATCCATCAACAACTAAAAAAATATTTTTAAAAAAAAGAAGAAAAAAAAGAAATGCTGGTTTGGGGTTGAGTGATTGAGATAGGCTGCATTATTAAATAGCATATGTCTAAATGGTGAAGGTTGCATTGGAGTTAAGCATGCAGATCCTAAGAGGAGAACACAGGGAAAATGGAACAGTCTCTGCAAAGGTCCTAAGGTTGGACCATGTCTGGGGTATATAAGGAACAAAAGTTCAGTGTGGTTCAAAGTGATCAAGGGAAAGAGTGGTAGATAAGATTAGAGTGAGGTAATAGGATAGAGGAGAAAAAGAGATCTTGTTACTATAACACTATGAAATAGTTAACCATCATCACCTCCATTTTACAGATGAGGAAACAGACATAAAGAAGACAAATAATCTGCCATAACATTATAACAAAAAGCACACTATTTGATGCAATTGTATTCTGAAATTTTCAAAGTGATTTAATTATTAATTCCTTTATGACCCTCTGCAAAATATTAGATAAAAGATCAGAAGTTCTGGAGTAGCTAATTCATTTAACAGTGTCTTTAATTTTCTTTCTCTGCAAACCAATATGACCATTTATAGGGTTTGTAATTTCATTAATTTCTTCAATTTCATATTATTTCTTTTAGTGAGAAGGGCAGTCAGTATTCCTTAATATGAGGCTTTTGATTGAAACAAATCCAAATTTTGGTTTAGTTCTTCTAGTATTTTGATATTGAGTCTTCTTAGAGATAGAAGAATATTAATAATCATAATGTCATGATACATATTCTTTATTTTTACATATAGAAATTCATTCTAAATTGTAAACAGTGATAATGGCATTTATACATGATCTCTGTACATGTGACTGACCATTTGAATGAATCAGTATAATGATGATTACAGGATTATCTAGCCCATGTTCATACTAACCATGCTTGGAGTGACTCAGCGCCTTAATATAATTACATATAGAATACCATTGTTATAAAGACAATCTTATAAATAGTAGACAAATAAATAATAGAAGAGTCTAAGAAAAAGTGTGTGTGTGCCTAGTTTAGTGATCCCCTAGCTCATTCATAGACCACTCTCTACTTTTAGGTTAAGTGACTATAGAGAGATTTGAAAGTCATGGTGGACAGTTAAGTAAAAAGAGAATTTAATGGTTCATTTTTATAACTTTATATTAATAGTTAAAAGAGCCTTATTTATTCTAAAGTAAATTTACTATACTGAGAATTCTGTATTTACCCACTGACTCATATTAAATAGAATTGATCCAAATTAGTTGATTTTTATGATCCATACTTTTTTTTTTTAACATTGACTTGGTGAGGTGATCATTGAAAGAACAGTGCTTTGCTAGATTCATGGTTGTTCATATAATGATTTGTTAATCTGACAGTTAATAAAATGAGAAATTACATCTTTGTTTCTTGGTAGTCTTCCCATAGATGTAATAAATGCATAAATCAAAATTATGTGTGGTTGATGATTTTAATCGTTTGGCACTGACATGCTTTTGTCAAGTGGGGGCATCATTGGTCTTTCTTAAATAAGCAGTATGGTAAGAATGGCTTGCTTGTTAAACTTAAATAACATTAAGGGTAAATAATTGTTCTCCTTTCATCTTTCTTTAGAAGGCCTCTCTTTTATATCTGTCTTATTACCATAGCAAGCAATTATAATTAATAGCAAGATTAAAATCCAAAAATACTTAGTCTATTTCTTTATATTTTTCCATTGTGTCAGCCTCCAAAATTACTGTCACAAAATGTAGTTGTTCTTCAGTGAAAGAAAATGACATAATTTTAAGAACAATAAACATTTAGAATAAAATTCTTACAATATAGTCTTAATTTTATTCCCATCCTTGTAGTCTTTAATATGTGAACAAGGGAGAAAGAAAATGATAAAGATTTTAAAAACATGTATAACCAACTCAGCTAATATTAAAAAAATAGCTCTCAGTGATAATTAAAATGTATTTTGAGTATATCCAAAATGCATACTATTGTGTACTGTTGCTACCAGTAACTGGCTATTGCTAGTAACTCTAAAACTATTTTGCTGTTATTAAATTTATATGCTTGAATACGATAATTGTTATTTTTTAAATGCATGTATGATTACTATATTTTAAAACCTTGCTATGATTTTGATCTCTCTGCTACTAACAATTTAGACTTTAAAATACATTATTTTTAATCTAATTGAAAAGGAACCATATTTATACAGATTGCAATTGGGGGAAATTTTTTAGTGTGTGAAAGTTGCATAGGTATTCAGCATTAAGTATTTAAATACTTTAACATGAACTCTTTGCTTATTCTTATGTGTAAGTTTAAAATCTCACCAATGCACATCCTTGTCAGGCAAATGCCATGGGCTAAAACTGAAGATAATAACTTAAGATTTATGTCTCCCTCTTGGAGGTTACAGTTGTCATGAATTGACAGCTTTGAAGGACCTAAACTGACATCAAAGTGTTCAAATGATCTAGTTAGGTCAATTAATGTTAATTTTCATCTTCCATTAAATTCTTTTAATGTTTTCCTCTTTTCCTTTTTTCTAGCCAAGTCCTATACCAAGCCCTATTTTGGGGCGAAAGCCAAATGCTAGTCAGTCATTGCTTGTATGGTGCAAAGAAGTTACAAAAAACTACCGAGGAGTGAAAATCACCAATTTTACTACATCATGGAGAAATGGTTTATCTTTTTGTGCAATATTACACCACTTTAGACCAGACTTAATGTAAGTAGAAGCAGTTTTCATTCCCTATTAATGTTGCATAAATGATAGAACTTCTTTTCTTTCTTTTGGCAGTACTTGGGATTAAACCCAGTGACACTCCTCCACTAAGCTACCTCCTCAGTCCATTTTACTTTATTTTATTTTATTTTAAGACATAGTCTCACTAAGTTGCCCTGGCTGACCTCAAAGTTGCGATCCTCTTGCCCCAGCAAGTGTGGCATTATGGTACTATGCCACAGTGCTTACACATTTTTTAAAATAACCTAAAATCATGTCATAGCACATATCCTGAAATACTTGACCTTATATTTCTTTTTTGCTAGCCACACCTTTTGCTTTTTTGAGAGAAATATATGCCAGGAAAACTTCTTCCTTCTCAATACCTAAAAAACATTTTCCCTTTTTTAAAAAAAACATGACTTTTTCTCCTTAATCTTGTACAAAGAACTGACTTCAAATTATTATGAAAATTGTGTTAATGTTAAAATGAGATGAGATAAGTAAGCCTGTAGCTCTTTCTACATTGACAACAAGGGATTACCTCATGGTAAATTTGGTTGTCACGGCTAGTCTCTGGTCCCCTGCCTTAACTTCTCTTTTAGATGGAAAGCTTCAGGCAGCGAAACATGTAATCACTGTTTTTATTTATTTATTTATTTATTTCCTTAATTTTCCACACTATTAGTTTTGTTGATTGAATTTCTGTGAAATTGCTGGTTACTCTTTGGTATTATTGAATGTCAAATTTTTAGATTCAGTTTGTTTTAAAAACAGCTGTTTTTATCAAATATTGCATGTACCTACTGTGCCATTTTCTCCCTCAGTGACTACAAGTCTCTGAATCCTCAAGATATTAAAGAGAACAACAAAAAGGTAAGAAATGCCAAGGGGAAAAAATACATAGTTTCAATTTTGGCTTCTATGCAGGTTTTTATTAATTTGGGGGAAGTGAAGGGAGTTTTGGTGAGGTCATAATTGTAGTCCACAGAAGGTAGTTTGTATTCTACAGTTCAAATAGGATGCTTGGTTTACTTTAAAAATCCAAGAGCCAGACTGGCATCAGATTATAATATGTGTATGATCTTCGTGAACTGTTAAATGTCTGTTAAAACATATTGTTTTGGGGCTGGGGCTGTAAGCTCAGTGACAGAGCACTTGCCTATCATGTGTGAGGCACTGAGTTTGATCCTTAGCACTGCATAAAAATAAACAAATAAAATAAAGGCATGCTGTCCATATACAACTACAACAATATTTTTTAAATATTGCTTTTATTCTAAGATTTAGCTTTTAAAAGTATACCCAAAACATTATGCCATAACTTTTACATAACACATTCTAATACATTAGAAAAATGTGTTAGAAGGAAATGAGAGCAGGAACCTGATATGTGAACAAGAAAAGTGATTAGGTTTGTAGAAGCAAAAAGATATAAACATTGGTTCTTTTCACTTTCTAGTAAACTCTCTATGTTTTTCCATATAACTAATTAAAATATACTGAGATCAGAGCTTCCTAACTGGTATTTGGAGATATTGATCCTTTCAGCCTTCAGGGCAACTGCATAGGGCTGAGTTGCTGGAGCCCCATGGTCCAGCTGACTGTGGCTAGAGGCTGATGTATCTGTTTACCCCAGTGTACAGTACAGGATTATAATTTTCTGTGTGCAAGGAAGGAAGTGCCTAACTCTGCACACACTAGATATACAAATGTTTGTTTGTACTAAATTGAATTCTTCATTTGAAAAATGAATGAAATGTATTGTTTTCTCAGGAGTTTTTATTGTTGTTCTTTATTTTACAGTACTGGGGTTGAACCCAGGAAAGCTTTATCACTGAGCTATACCCCCAGTCTTTTTTATTTCTTGTCTTTTTTTTATTTTTTAATTTGTTCTACTTAGTTATACATGACAGTGGAATGCATTTTGACACATTGTACACAAATGGAGCATAACTTCTCCTTCCTCTGGCTGAACATGGTGCAGAGTCACACCAGTAGTGTAATCATACATGCATATAGGGTAATAATGTCTGTCTCATTCCACCGTCCTTCACATCCCCACATCCCTCCCCTCCCCTCACTCCCCTCTGCACAATCCGAAGTTTCTTCATTCTTCCCTAATCACCCCTCCACTGGCCACATTATGGATCAGCATTCAATTATCAGAGAAAACATTTAGTCTTGGCTTTGGGGTTTAGCTTATATCAATTACTTAGCATGGTATTCTCCAGCTCCATCCATTTACCTGCAAATGCCATAATTTCATTCTTCTTTAAGGCTAATATTCCAGTGTGTATATGTGCCACATTTTCTTTATCCATTCATCTGTTCAAGGGCATCTAGGTTGGTTCCATACAGTTCTTTTTATTTTTTTGAGACAGAGTTTTACTGAGTTGCTGAGGCTGGTCTCTAACTTGAGATCCTCCTTCTGGGCCCACCAGAAAAGGAGTTTTTAACCTATGATCTCTGGATAGAATTAGAGAGGTCTTTGAAAATGTTGAGAGAAAAATACTTTCATTTTCTTTCTTTTTTTTATTTATATATTTTAGTTGTTTATGGACCTTTATTTTATTTATTTGTATGCAGTGCTGAGAATTGAACCCAGTGCCGAGAATCAAACCCAGTGCCTCACACATGCTAGGCAAGCGCTCTTCCACTGAGCTACAACCCCAGCCTCATATTTTATTTTCATAATTCTTTGAACATTAGTATTTCCTTCTATTAATTTTGATTTTTAAAAAATCATGGTAGTAGTAGCCATATCTTAGACTTCATCACTTCAGAAATCATAGATTTTTCCTATCTTTCCTTGTAGTTGATTTCCTATCAACTACAGTTGTTGCAGATTTCTACAAATACCTTTTAAGTCTATCAAAATTAGAGTTATTAATGTGCTTATAAAAAGCACATGCTTTACTGTTTCCCAAATTCAGTTTTACAATATTTTCTTAGTTGTATTTTCCAATATAATTGGTTCTTTTGATTCTTATCTATTCTATAATTGTAAAACATTACTCTGAGAAGTATCTGTTGCCAAAAGGGTTCATAGGACAAAGTGGTTAAAGGACCACTAGACAGGGGTTTTTTTGTTTGTTTGTTTCGGGGACCATGGATTGAACCCCAGGGCACTTAAGAACTAAGCCACATTTTCATCCCTTTTTTGTTTTTGTTTTTGTTTTTTTGAGACAGGGTCTTGGTAAATTGTTCAGAGCCTTGCAAAGTCGCTGAGACTGGCTTTGAATTTGCAATCCTCCATCCTCAGCCTCCTGAGCCACTGAGGTTATAAGCATGCATCACAGCTCCCAACCCAGAGTGTTTAAATTATTTTAAATTAGATCATTAAAACCACTGGTGATAAAAGTCTTGGACCAGGCATGGTGACATATGCCTGTTATCTCAGCAACTTGGAAGGCTGAGGCAAGAGGATCACAAGTCTAAGGCTAACCTCTGCAATTTAATAAGACCCTGTCTCAAAATAAAATAAAAAGGGCAGAGAGTGTGACTCAGTAGTAGAGGGCCTCTGGGCTCAATCTACAGTACCACCCTCCCTTCCCACAAAAAAATAAAGTCTTAAAATTTTGTGGAAGTTCAATTAGAAAATAAGAATTTAAAACTGGGGATATAGCTCAGTGGTAGAGCACTTGTGCAGCTAAGTTGCACAAGGACCTGGGTTTAATCCTTAGCACCATGAAGAAAAAAATTTTTTTTTCAACAAAACAATTTTATACTTTTGTTGTTCTCTAAAACAAAAATTTATATGCCATTAAAAAATCCTTATTTCTTTGAAAATGCATGGCTCAGGCCCTACAGTAATAATACATTTTAAAACTGCCATTTAAAAAAATTAATATATGCCACCAAAAACAGGCAATCCTTAAAAATCAGTATAATTTTCTTCATAGAAAGTAACTGTCTTGTGGGCATGCTATAAAGTAGGTCATTCTCATGAATTACTTCCTGTGTGATTTTGGAATACCTATACTATTAAAGTGAAATGCCTTTTTAACTAAATAAATTATGTTCTTATATGTGTGCATTGTCTTGCATTTTAATAAAATGCTAAGCTAAATTAAATACAGATATAAGCATTATAAAATAAGCCATTAATAGTTGATAGATAGCAGTGGTGCAAGCCCATAGTCTGAACTGCTCAGAAGAAGGCTGAAGGCTGAGATAGGAGGCTGGCCATTAGCCCAGGAGTTCAAGACTAGCCTGGTCAACTAGCAACACCCTATCACAAAAATGAATAAGTAAATAAAGTTAAAAGAACCATTGTTATTTTTGTTATTTTTATCAAGTAGAGCTGCTTTTTTTTTTTTTTTTTTTAAGTTGTAGATGGACAGAATGACTTTATTTTATTTTTATGGAATGCTAAGGATTGAACTCAGTGACTCACACATGCTCAGCAAGCGTTCTGCCACTGAGCTACTGCCCCAGCCCTAAAGTGGAGCTTTTAACTAACTGTTCAAATCTTTGAAAAGGAAACTATTGAGTTTCCTAACATTTTTAAATAATATAGGGAATCTCATTAAGGCTTATGTCACACTTTACATTATTTTCTTTAGGAACTTAATAATGGTTTGTATACCTGGGATTTACATATTACTAATAGAGAAAAGTATCTCATTAAATTTTTTTCTCACACCTGAGTGTGTTGTTCAGCAGTAAGAGCAAGTGCTTAACTTGTTGAGAACCTGGTTCAATCCCCAAATATCAATTAGATTTTCCAGGACAGATAATCATGGCATTTGGAAACACTTTTAACTGAGGGTTCTACTTATTGCATTTTTCAATAAAAAATTGTTAGTCTTTCCATTTTATCATTTGAAACTCTTACCTTATATCTACATTGAGTATCTCATTTGCTACCCAAACAGTATTTCCAGCTTTGTGCAGATCTTCCCAGTAACCCTGAGTACCTTTGAATGCATTTAAAGCAGCACAAGAGACAATGCCCATGTCTTAATTTCCACAAAGATCTGTAATGTAACTGGCAATGACTCCTTAAGGATTTAATAACACTTAGGAATGAATAAGACAATTTCCTTTGAAAAATCTCTTTCTTATTCACACATAAACAGCTAAAAAGATACTAGGTGACCAATGAAAGCAAAAGAGGTTAACCTATAGGAAAAAATTTTTTATGAAGTCTTGACCTTCCATACAAGAAACTTGATTTGTTTCAAAATGGTTATTTTAGTGTAATTAGTGTACATAAAATGAATTGCTGCATGAAGCAAAACACCAGCAGTTTTCCTACAAGGAAGCTAATCATTTTCCAAGGTCTGTGAAAAGTGCTGAATAAAAAAAGACATTTACCTGTGGCATCTGATCTTACCCAATATGTCAGTGTTCTAGATAATTAGGAAATGTTTAGACTACTGCCTGTGGTGCTTTTCATGATGGTTTGCAATTGATGTCTGTCAATCAGGTAGTCAAGACATACAAGGAAGAAAATGACTTTAATTTTCCTAAAACATGTAAAATACAAACAGGTCTATACACGCACACCAACTGAGCTATTCTCTCTAGTAAATATTTTGAGGTGCCTGTATTATGAAGCATAGTGCTGTGAAAATTGAAGAGGTTTTAATATCACAATTTATTTTTCATTTTCTTTTCTTACTTACTCTACAACATTTATTAAACTATGGGAAGAATATGAGACAAGGATTAAATTCAAAGGTAGAAATGTACTTTAACATGTAAGTGCAAAAAGACGGATTCCTTTTCAATTGTTAATAATTTCCTAACATTTCTTTTAAAGAAGAACTTCGAATTATGTTTCTAAATCTAGGTTGTTGTGAAGAATAGACATTTTAACATCCCAAAGCAAGAATATATCTAGAGAGTCCTTACCTTCTTCTCTGAGAGTGTATCTAAACCTTTAGCTATATTTTTAATGCTACCTAGCAACACAATTCTGTTTTCAAAGGTTAGTTCAGGATAGTAATAATGGTAAATTGAGAAACAGCTTTGATTCTTCAAAACTAGAAAAACCTGATATGCCACAGTCATTTAAAGGCTAACAAAGTAATACAATGCAGCTTCACATTCTCAACCAGGTTGTAGTACTAAAAACATTTCATTCTCTCCAAAATGAATGAAGTAAAAATGAAGTCACTCTTCTCATTATGAAAATCAATCTTAATTATGCAATTAAAAGTGTTTATATGTTGGCTAGGCATGGTAGTACACATCTGTAATCCCAATAGTTCAGGAGGCTAAGGCAGGAGGATTGCCAGTTCAAAGCCAACCTCAGTAACTTAGCAAGATCCTGTCTCAAAATAAAAAATAAAAAGGACTGGGAATGTGGGTCAGTGATTAAGCACCCCTGGGTTCAATCCCTGGTACCAAAAAACAAAAAAAAGTTTGTGTTTCTAAGTTTAAATAGCATTTATTTGCATTTTATGTCAGGTAGTCTAATATTTTGTCCTTTTGACTTATGTAGCTCTGCTTTTTCTTCACAAATCACTGCAGTTACATTACTGTGGAAGAGAGGCTGATAGTAATGATAGAGCTTCAGGTGGATATAGTCTAATGTTTCTTTATATCTTAGTTCCTTATTTTAAAGATCAATTCTGAAGGGGGACAGTAAAGATTGTGGAATATGATGGACATCATAGCCCTAGCTTTATGTATGACTTGCATGTATGTTGTGATTCTACATCACATACAACCAGAGAAATGAAAAGTTGTGCTCCATCTGTGTACAATGAATCGCACTCTGCTATCATGTAAACCTAAATAGAACAAATAAATTAAATAAATAAATAAATAAATGAGATTTAAAAAATAAAAAAATGAAGATCAATTCTGAGATTTTTTTCAGTCTCATTTTTGCTTATTGCTTTTTTTTTTTTTTTGAAAGGAATATCTCAATTTTTGTGTGGTTCACTTTTTTCTCTTTATTCTTCCCTGCCTTTAAACATTTCTGACTTTTGGAATTTCATTCTTCTCATGTGACATAATGTCAATAGTGTTATGTACCCTATACAACAAAAATATTAAAATGTTGCTGTTTGAAAAAGGCATGGATTGTCTGAATTATTCACTGTATCTTGTGTTTTTCCTTTCTTTGAAGGCTTATGATGGATTTGCCAGCATAGGAATTTCCCGGTTATTGGAACCTTCTGATATGGTTTTATTAGCAATTCCTGATAAACTGACCGTTATGACTTATCTTTATCAAATAAGGGCACATTTCAGTGGCCAAGAATTAAATGTTGTTCAGATAGAGGAAAACAGCAGTAAAAGTACATATAAAGTTGGAAACTATGAAACTGATACAAACAGTTCTATTGATCAAGAAAAATTCTACGCAGAGCTGAGTGATCTGAAGCGGGAGCCTGATCTGCGACAGGCTACCAGTGGAGCAGTAGACTTCTTATCACAGGATGACTCTGTATTCGTAAATGATAGTGGGGTTGGAGAATCAGAAAGTGAGCATCACACTCCTGATGATCACCTTAGTCCAAGCACAGTCTCCCCTTACTGTCGCCGGACTAAAAGTGACACAGAACCCCAAAAGACTCCTCAGAGTTCTGGAAGGACTTCAGGATTTGATGACCCTGGAATATGTTCCAATACAGATCCAACCCAAGCACAAGTTTTGTTAGGCAAGAAGAGACTATTAAAAGCTGAGACCTTAGAATTAACTGACTTATATGTTGGTGATAAAAAGAAGGATGTGACTCCACCCTTTATTTGTGACGAAATAGACCAGCAAAAACTTCAGACTCAAGACATCAGTAGTAACTTGGAGCAAGAAAAGTTAGAGAATTCCAGAAACTTAGAATGCAGAGCAGATGCTGAATCACCTATCAAAAAAAGTTTATCTCCTACTTCCAAACTTGAATACTCATACAATAGAGATGCAGACCTTGCAAAGAAAAAACGTACTTCCCTGAGACAGACAGAGTCTGATCCAGATGCTGATAGAACTACCTTGAATCATGCAGATCATTCTGCCAAAACAGTCCAGGTAAGTGAATTAGAATGATGAGTACTTACATTTAGCAAATAGCTATTCTGTCTTTTTATTTCATTTTGTGCTCATAGAACATCTCAAGATACTACAAATAATTAAGAGTGAAGTATAATTTGTCAGTGTAAAAAAAAATCTAAAATGTACCTGCTATGTATTTAAAGTTTATAATGTTTTAAGAATACAAATCTCAGGCTGAGGTTGTAGCTCAGTGGTAGAGTGCTTGCCTTGCATGCGTGAGGCACTGGGTTCAATCCTCAGCACCACATAAAAAAATATATTTGTGTCCATCTACAACTAAAAAAATAAGTAAATAAAGGAATACAAATCTCAAATTCAAGATTGAAGGATAAAGAATGTTAACTTTTCAAATCAAAATATTATCACTTATAAAAACAATATTTTATCACACGAATAAGTCAAAGATGTTTCAGTTTTCCATTTAATAAGAATATCATTCTAGCCGCTGCAAGCCTGTAATCCCAGCACTTAGGGAGGCTGAGTCAGGAGAATCACGAGTTCAAAGCCAGCCTCAGCAAGGGTGAGGTGCTAAGCAACTCAATGAGACCCTGTCTCTACATAAAACACAAAAATAGGGCTGGGGATGTGACTTAGTGGTCGAGTACCCCTGAGTTCAATCTCCAGTACCCCCCAAAAAAAGAATATCATTCTAGGGGCTGGGCTGTAGCTCAGTGGTGGAGCACTTACCTTGCATCTGTGAGGCACTGGGTTCGATCCTCAGCACAACATAAAAATAAATAAAGATATTTTAAAAATATCATTCTAAAGTGAAATACCCAATTAAGTATTTCCCATTTAAAGCATTATTCTTGAATACTTCACTTGCATTTTAATTGGTATTTTCAGTTCCATTATTGCTTGTGGTTTAAAATCCAGTAGCATGTGTATTTCTCCTCACAAGGGGAATATGGTGCAGTTTTGACTCCTCCCTTAATATTTACTGTATTGAATCTCTGGTCCCATCAGTTATAAGATATACTGCTATTTTATGTACAACAAAAAATTGCCAATAAAATTATGACATACAGTTTTATCGCTTAGAATTTTTTCTTATAACTATTGAAAGAACTCTTTTAGATTTAGGATGCATTTTCATATCATATAAAATACTTATTTATGGTGGTTCACGCCTGTAATCTCAGCACTTTGGGAGGCTGAGACAGGAGAATCACAAGTTCAAAGCCAGCCTCAGCAATGGTGAGGTGCTAAGCAACTCAGTAAGACGACCTTGTCTCTAAATAAAACACAAAATAGGGCTGAGGATGTGGCTCAGTGGTCAAGTACCCCTGACTTCAATCTCCAGTACAAAAAAAAAAGGATTCTTATTTAGTCAAAGAAATTTTAAACAATATGAACTGATTAAGGTATTCCTAAAAGCTTTTCACATTTAGAATCCAACTCTTTCTTCTGAATCACTTTTTGATTTAGTGTTCTTGGTAATTCTGGTTTTCCACACAGTATTATCCTCTGTGCCGTCAAAACATGGTGTTATAGCAATAGTTTTCAAAGTTTGATCTTTTGACCTCTGAGGCTCTCTGAGAGATGAAACTTTTTATCTTAATGCTAGAATATTATTCACTTTTATCACTTTCATTCTCTCAAAAATGTATAGAAGTGTTTTCTAGAGATTCCATGCTTCATGATATTCAACAGATTTAATACAAATATAGGAGAATCCAGCTGATGTTTTTAAAAATATTTTTTAGTTATACATGGACACAGTGTCTTTATTTTGTTTCCTTATTTTTATGTGGTGCTGAGGATTGAACCCAGTGCCTCACACGTGCGAGGCAAGTGCTCTGCCACTGAGCCACAACCTCAGCCCTGATTTTTTCTCATATTAAAGAGATTTACACCCCCCAAAATGTAAAATAATGCTATTCTTACTTAGTTTTTGTTTCTATTGAAGTAATAAATTTGTAATTAAAACATGTTAACATCTAATGTGTTTATGATTATTTCTAAATGAAAAATTAATATTTGCATTGTACTACGTATTATAAGTAATCTAGAGATGATTTAAAGCATACAAGAGGACATGTGTAAGTTATGCTTAGTATGCCATGTTATCTAAGTGACCAGAGCATCTGCAGAAAATCCACAGGAGGTCCCAGAACTAATCTGAGGGAAAACTATGTTCAAGTGGTTGTTGACTGAAATGTCAACGGATTGCTGTCATGCCACCAGAAATATCAAGCAATATATAGATTGACAACTCTATCTTGACTGTAAGGAAATAGCTCAGAGGTAGAGCACTTGCCGGACATGTGTGAGTTCCTGGGTTCAATCCCCAGCACTGTGGCAAAAGAAAGAGGAAGGGTGGGAGGGAAGAAAGAAGGGAGGCAAAGAGTGCTTCTTAGAATCAAAGAAATATAGTAGCTATCAAAGCAAGCATCTGTTCTCCTAATCAAAAATCTCAAAGGTCTTAAGTAGCTAAACCTGTCTGAAGGTTTTCATGACCCCCTAGTGTCCCTACATAGTAGATAATACACATCTAGTGGTTGACAACTGCAGAATCTCATGAGCCCTGGTTGTAATATCCAGTACATATTTTTCATATAAACCAGATTTGTAAGGTAAATGTTTTTACTTAAAGTTAGAAACTGATTAATGGTTAAAAATTAGAAATATGTAGGACTAAGAATCAGTAAACCTAGATTCTCATTTTGATTCTGCCAGTAATTAGCAGTGTAACATTAACTATTCATTTAAACTCTCTCTCAATCTTATTTTCCACATACGTTAAATAAAGTAATCTCTAAGAGCCTTTTTTGCTCTAAAATTCTTTTGTGTTGTGATTCCATTCATATGATTAAAGGACTGTATTGGATTATGGAAGCACCATATATTTATTTATAGCTTCATGTTTGTTCATTGGCCATTGGTTTATGGGTTGAATTTAGCTTAAGGTGAATTTAAAGGTTTGCTTGGCACTGGATTGGCAAGAGTAATGTCTTGACACCAAAAATTGTAATATGGATGCTGACATTTGGTGGGTTTTTAAGAAATTATATATATCAACTGAATTTTAAACAATTAGTATTCTGTTTCTCTTTTGTACCCTGTATTTTATTAATTCTCAGATATATATCTTTCTACATTTTAACTTTTCTGAAATCAAGATGTTACTTATAATAGATAGTATATTGGAATTTAATTGACAGTGTTTGTTCTGCCAATGGATAAAATTGTGACTTATAATTAAGCATTAGATTATAGGAAATTTGGTAGCTTAATATGGTTTTATAGACTTAACAAAATTATACTACTACCCATGTAAGGGGTTAGTGCATGAATGGCAATTATATGTCTTATACTTATCTTTCTTAAACTTTGCAACTAATGAAGTGAGTAGTTGAATATTATTTTATATGTGGGAAATCTGGTGTTTACACAGTGTAGTCTAAGGTCACATAATATACTTTAAAGTTGGAATTCCAAACCAACCCTGTCTGGCTCCAAAGTCTTTGTACTTAGGTTTATGTTTACGTTCTCTTTATTCTTTATCATAATAACACTAAAAAATAATCATAGCCCAGATGTAAAGAAGTCAACTTCACTGAAAGGCAATTTTGCAATGTGCATCAAGTCCTTAAAAATGTTTATGTCAGTTGTACATGATGGCTATGTGTGTAGTCCCAGCTACTTGGAATGTTGAGGTGAGAAGATATACAAGTGCAGGTCCAGCCTGGGCAGCAACATAACAAGACCCCATTCCAAAACAAATGTTTATCTCATTAGATCCTGCTTCCAAGGATTTTTCCTGAGGAGATAATCAGAACTATATATAAAAATTTTACATATAAGAATATTCATGCCAGATGTGGTGGCTCATGCCTGTAATCCCAGCACTTTGGGAGGCTAAGACAGGAGAATTGCAAGTTGAAAGCCAGCCTCAGCAACGGTGAGGCACTAAGCAACTCAGTGAGACCCTGTCTCTACATAAAACACAAAATAGACCCTGTGTCTACATAAAACACAATATAGAAGTGACACATTATTGTCACTTCTATAAGAATATAAAAAAGTCTATAAGAACTTTTAAAAATGTCTTTGGTTGACAGATTTTACTGTGTAAACACATATGAGGAATATGTAACACACACAACTTATGAGACTATGTTCTAATGAAAGTATACTTAAATCCAATCCAATTTGAGGCAGTAAAGATGTATTTCCTTTATGTCAAGATTTATGTATTCATTCTAAATGTCTAGTCAACATTAATATTCTGAATAGGTAATCTTAGCAAGGAACCTAAAACCTTACTCCTGACCTCTTTTATTTCAACAGATTGTCTAACTTTTAGTTTATAAATGTAGATTATTTGTTTGATTTGGGGTTTATTTCTTTAAATTTGGCATCTAATTCTGTGTCTTTGCTTTTTAAGCATCGAATGTTATCCAGACAAGAAGAACTTAAAGAAAGAGCAAGAGTTCTGCTTGAACAAGCAAGAAGAGATGCAGCTTCAAAGGCAGGGAATAAGCAGAATTCCAGCACAGCCACACCACTCTGCAACAGGCAGCTAAATGATGTGAGAAATATTGGTTGAAAAAACCATAAATTGTTCATTATAATTATAATCATAATAGATGAGAGGAGTAATTCGTTCATATTTTCCACAGACTGTTCATTATGTATACTTGGTACATTTATTGAACTGATAAATTCATACCTATCAGACCATGTTGTTGTCATTTTTACATAGCAGTATTAACTATGAGAAAAAGTAAGATCCAGGAGTACAAATTTCATGTATACACGAATAATCTATTTTTTATTGAATTGCATTTTGTAAGGCCAGGGGCATATAGCTCATTGGTAGAACACTGTCTGGGTTTGTTTCCCAGTACCACCACCACCACCAAAAACATGTTATGATTGTACTCTGTTTAAATTGTATTTTGTTCATGGAAGTTAATTTTGTTGCAAATATTAGTATAATAATGATGCCTGTCATTTATTGAATGCCTACCATACATTTCAGGAACTATAATTATTATAATTAATTCCATTAAGATATTTAAACTACTTATCAGATAAGAAAACTAAGGCCAATAGGCAAAGTAACTTGTACAAGGTTGCAGAGTCAGGATTTAAACCTGAGCCTCATTAGATTCCCGGAAACAGTGCTTACTTCTATCAGTATTGCCATCCCTGTATTAAACCACATTTTTATACATGTTTTTGTGTAGTGCTTCACAGATAACATAATGAGCATATAGATAAAATAGATAAAAGTCCTTAAATATTGGAAGACATAAACCTCTTCATGAATTTGAAAACGGTGACAACCATGTCGACCACCAAACTCACATGTACACAAAACTACATACTCTTTTTTAAGTCTTTGCAGGTATCAGTTTAATTATCTCTGACTTGGTGCATTATTTTTCAAACTTCAACTCTTTATATGTCTTGGGATATAGATCAGTTTAGTGAACCACCATAACTTATTTTTAATGTAAAGAAATAGAACAGAATAGAAAATACCAAAATTCATCACACTTCATAAGTATAGTATTTTGTATGCATGTGTGAAAACTTTTGTTTTGGTTACATGGGTAGTTTACTAGATCTTGAAATATTCTTAACTGGGGCCATGATTTTAAAAGTTTGAGAAACTAATCTACAAGACCATTCCTCCTAAGGAAAAACATGTAGCCTTTATTTATGTTGGCTTTTTCAGTGGCTAACCATCTTTATATAATCAATTTGTTGATTCATTCACTTGCAAGGTATATTTATTTTTTAAAAAGATATTTGTTGGTTGTCTAAACCAAGTCTTTTCACAGTGACAGAAAAAATTAAACTTTTCCTTCATGGAGTTTATATTCTGGTGGGAAAAGAGATAATAACAAGTAAATAAACAAAATAATCACAGAGTATGGAAATTGCATGTATAGCAGAGGATAATTTGAAGGTAGAGGCTTAAATGACCTGAGGAAGGTATATTTGAACTAAGATTTGGTGGATAAGAAGGATGTAGTCAAGTGAAGAACCAAAAAAAACAAAAAAAAAAGTATTCATTTTTAAAAAGAATAATTTGTGATATTAATTTTGTGACACTATATTTCATAATTCTTTCAAGTTCTAAAAAATATAATTTAAAAATATAGTTATATTTAAAGATATTCTATAAATGGATTTTAAATCAAGAATACTTGATATTTAAATGATCTATTTGCCAAGTAAATTTTAAAAATCATTTTACCTATGTATAAACTTGACCTATTTTAATAATTATTATCTAATGTTTATTGAGAACTTGGTCTGTATCAAGCAAGATTCTAAGTACTTCCATATAAATCATTTAAGCATCATAATAAATAGATAAGTATTATCATCCCCATTTTACAGTTGAAAAAACTGACACATAGCAAATTATTGAATTGCCCACGATTACACAACTAATTAAGTAACAGATTCAGGAATTATTCCTAAACACTCTGACTTTAGATATTATATTCTTAATGCACTGTATCATAATTCTTTCTTGTTTATTTTTCTGACATCTTTATCAGAAAGAGTAGATTTGTCAGGAAGAGTAGATATTAATGTAGTAATTAGGAAACTGAGTTTGGCAAAGGTATTTAAATTTTCCTAGAGTCACAGATAATGCAAATTAAGTGCAGAATTCAAGTATCCTGATTCTTAAGGCTGTTTATTCTTTCATTTAGTTTATTCATTTATTTGCTCAACCTTTCAACAAATATCTCTCAGTCATCTCTTCTGTATAAGACACTAATAATCTTACTTATACATTTTATTTCCCAAATGAAACAAACTTTTAGCTAAGTTAAAAGTGTGAACTCAATACCAAATAATAATGGCTGCTGGGCATGATGGTGCACCGCTGTAATACCAGCAATTCAGGAGGCTGATACAGAAGGATTGCAAGTTCAAGGCCAGCCTTGGCAACTTAGCAAGACTTTATCAAAATAAAAAATACAGAGGGCTGGGGATGTAGCTTGGTTGGTAGAGCACCCCTGGGTTCAAGCCCCAGCACTGAAACAAAAAATTACTAAAACATCTTTTATTCCATGTCTGTGACATCTTACTGAAACTATTTATAATTTATATTTTTAAGAAACTATGCAGATCAGCATTTATGAAATTAGATATTCTTTTACATTGTCCTCAGCCCTGAAATTAGGCTTGAATAGTCCCAAAGATATTTCCATATCCTTCCTCTTTCAGGTTATTTATCATTGCATAATAAAACATTAACAACCCAGTAGTTCATTAAAAAATTAACATACCATGGTCAATTTGAATTTATTCTAGGAATGAAAAATGGTTTAGTATTTCAAAAACCAAGCAATGTAATTGGCTATGTTAACAGAATAAAGAAGAAAAGGATAGCAATAATTTTAATTGGTACAGGAAAAAAATTGAAAAATATCACCATATTCATGACTCAAAAGAGAAAAATAACACAATTCCTCACAATTATGAATGGAAAGGAATCTTATTAACCTAATAAAATGTATCTATTAAAATCTTGTAGCCAACATTATAGTTAATTATGAAACTTTGAGCCAGGCGTGATGGTGCACACTTGTAATTCTAGTGACTCAAAAGGCTAAGGCAAGAGGATTGCAAGTTCAAAGCCAGCCTCAGTAACTTAGCAAGACCCTAAGCAACTTAGTAAGACACTGTCTCAAGAAATAAAAGGATCTGGGATGTGGTTCATTAAGCACCCCTGGGTTCAATCCCTGGTACCAATAAAAAAAAAAAAGAAACATTGAAAGCTTTCCACTTAAGACAGGATAAAAGGCAGGGAGGCAGGGGAAGTCCGCTATCACTTCTATTTTAACATCACAATGAATATCCTAAAATAAAAAGAAATCAGAAGTGTAAGTGTGAAAAGAGAAATAAAACTTTCATTCATTAGAAATATGATTTATACATAGAGAGATCAAAAAATTATAAATCTTAAATAAAAGTAAAGTTAGCAAGATTACCATATATAAAATTAATATCCAAAAATAACTTATTCTCAAAGAACATATATCAATAAATGGCCAACAGCACACTAAAAAGATCTTTAGCAGGGCATGGTGGCAGAGGCCTATATTCCCAGTAATTTAGGAGGCTAGGTCTAGAAGAATTGCAAGTTCAAAGCCGTCTGCAACAACTTAGCAAGATGTTTTTTAAAGTGATGGAAAGGGAGGATCTATAATTTTGTTTGTGAATACACATGTGTATATTTGGTAAAACTCAAAATTTTTAAAAAGTGCTGATATGTAGCTCAGTGCTACAGTGCTCCTGGGTTTAAACCCCAGTACTGGGCCAGGGAGGGGCAGATTTAACATCATTAGTTATCAAGGAAATGCAAATCAAAGCAACATTGAAATATATATTACTCAGCAATTCTAATCTTAGGAATTTACTCAAGGAAACTAAAAAACATATGATCATATAAAAACTTGTATATAGATGGTTTCCACGATTTTTATTATAATACCCAGAAATTGGACAAAACAAATGGTCCACTAACAGACGGACGAATAAATGCATCATAATGTAGCCATACAATAGAATATAGCTTGAGCATCCCTAATCTGAAAATTCAAAACACACAGTGCTCTGAAATGCAAAGCACTTCTTGTCTTAAGAATTTCAGATAAAATGTATTCAAGTTGTATTACTCAGCAGTACAAAAGAACAAGCTACTGATACACACAATGACCTTAATGAATGACAGAAATATACTGAGAACACTAAAAAAGACATATATTATTATGTTTCTATGTTATCTGCATGTAATTCCACCACCTATAAAACTAATATAGAGTGACAAAAAGCAGATCAGTGGTTACCTTGGAGGCAGGGTAGGTGGAATTAACTGCAGAGGGATATGAGCAAACTTTTTAGAGGTATGGAAAGGGAGGATCTATAATTTTGTTTGTGAATACACATGTGTATATTTGGTAAAACTCTTCAAACTTAAAAGTTACATATTATTATGTGTAAACTATACATCTTATCATATTTAAAGTTTATTTGAAAGAAATCAATTGTGTTCCTATATATTTAAAAGTTTAGGGGCTAGGGATAAATAAAGCTCAGTGCTGGATCACTTACCTAGCATGTGTGAGGCCCTGAGTTTAATCCCCCATACTATAAAAATAAAAGTTTAGAAATAATATTTACAGTAGCTTCCAATATAAATAATATGCCAAGAATAAGTCTATGTAGGTATGTTAGACCTTTAAGCAGAAAACTGTAAATATTCCAAAAACAAAAGAATATCTAAATAAATGGAAGGATGAACATTTTCATAGTTTAAAGATCCTTTTTTATTTTTATTTTATCATGATAAGAACACTTTTGAGATCCACCCTCTTAATTTTTAAGCATACCAAACAGCATTATTGACAGTAGGTATAATGTTGTATAGCAGATCTTTAGAACTTATCATTTTGCCTCACTGAAATTTTTTATCTGTTAATTAGTAACTTCCCATTTCCCCCTCATTTTAGCTCCTGACAACAACTATTCCACTTTTTGATACTATTAATTTGACTCTTCAGTACTTTATATATGTGGAAGCATGAAGTATTTGTTCTTTTGTGACGGGTTCATTTCACTTAGTATAAATGTCATCGAGGTTCATCCATGTTGTAGCATATGACAGAACTTCCTTTTTTAAGGCTGGACAGTGTTCCATTGTATATGTATGTACTACATTTTCTTGATCCATTCATGTTGATGGACCTTTAGGTTATTTCTACATCTTGGCTGTTGTGAATAATGCTGAAGTGAATATGGGAGTGCTAACATCTCTTCAAGTTCCTAGTTTCACTTATTTTGGATAAATACCCAAAGGTGGGATTGCTGGATCATATGGTAGTTCTATTTTTAATTTTTTTGAGGATCCTCCTGTACTATTTTTCATAACAGCTGTACCATTTTATTCCCATTAACAGTGTGTGAAGTTTCCAGTTTTTCATATTCTTGTCAACACTATGTTTTGTTTGTTAAATAACAGCTATTCTGACAAATATGAGATGATATCTCACTGTGGTTTTTCTTTTAAATATTTTTAGTTATTGATGGACCTTTATTTTATTAATTTATTTATATGTGGTGCTGAGACTCAAACCCAGTGCCTCACATATGCTAGGCAAGCACTCTACCACTGAGCCACAACCCCAGCCCCTCACTGTGGTTTTGATTTGTGTTTCCCTGATGATCAATAATGATCATCTTTTCACATACCCATTGACCATTTGTATTTCTTTGAAGAAATGCACATTCAAGTCCTTAGCACATTTTTAATAAGTTATGAGTTGTTTGTTAGGGTATTGTAGGTATTGACTTATGGGAGGTCCTTATATATTTTGGAGATGAGCTACATACTAGATATATGGCTTGCAAGTATTTTCTTCTCTTTTGTAGGTTATAGTTTACTCTGTCAATGGTTTCCTTTAATATGTCTTACAATTCTAACTCTGAGAGTCACATAACATCACTTTGGCTAATGTAGTCACAAAATTCCACTCAGGTTTAAGGAGAGGAATTGTAGACCCCACCACTCTGTAGAAGGAATATAAGAGTCACTTTGTAAGAGCATATGACATAGGAGATATTGTTGCAGCCTCTTCTTAGTTAAAAGTTTAAGCTTAATTGAAAACCCTTTTTTGCACATTCCACTTTTGCTTGTTTTTTGAATGTCAAAGCCTGTATAGATGTGTTGTGAACAATATTAATTTTATGAACTAAATGGTACATTCCAGGGCTATTGCTCTTCTCCTGACACTTGATATTCTTTGGGGGGCTCATAGCTAATATTGAAATGATTTAAGAAAGAGAATATAAAATGTCAAATAAATCTAATTTCATGAATATGGGAGAGGTTAGATCTTGTTATTGCTTTTCAGACTTTCAATTTAGTATGCAACTTGATATCATGATGATATCTTTTTAGAAATTAAGTAGTTTTCTTAATTTGGTCAATTTTTAAATCATTTCTAAATAACTTTCTTTCTTTCTTTCTTTTTTTTTTTTTTTTTTTTGGTACCGGGGATTGAACTCAGGAGTACTTGACCACTGAGCCACATCCCCAACCCTATTTTGTGTTTTATGTAGAGACAGGGTCTCACTGAGTTGCTTAGTGCTTCGCCATTGCTGAGGTTGGCTTTGAATTCGTGATTCTCCTGCCTCAGCCTCCCAAAGTGCTGAGATTATGGGCGTGCACCACCACACCCAGCTTCTGAGTAACTCTTATACATACAGATTGTCATCATTTGGTCAGTGCTGTCCATTTTTTGGAAAAGTAGTATGTCCAACTTGGCTGACAAAACAGAAAAGGAAAATGGTAATTTCACTGCTGGAGTAACTGAAGATGAGTTAAAACAGGAAATTACTTCATGTCTCTGATTCTCTTTCCATTTGTAAAGTGGAAGCAAAATTCTCTTTTTTTTTTTTGCCATTCCTGTTTGACACTCAAATTAACAGGTGCCCATGGTAAAAGGGAAGGGAACCATGACTAATAGCCATCTCCACTTTAGTGTCAGCATCCCCATCATTCTGGAGAGATCAAAAGACTTTTGGTAAATAAAAGCAGGTCTAACCCACCCCCACTCCAAAATGACTGGCATCTCATTTAGTGAACATTTTGATGTTTTAACTTGGCTTTAATTTGTGCTTTAATTTATACTGCTTTTACTTTTAAATTCATTATAACTTGCCTTGCCCTTTTTAATGTATGATATTTACTGGGAGTCAAAAGTGCTAAGCTGGAAAAGAGAAACCTGCCAGTATCCGCTGCTTGTTCTTAGTGGAGCTGGAAATTCCCATGAGTTTAAAAAAACAAAACAAAACAAAAGTTGGTACCCAGGAATGTCCTTAAGTTTCTTTAAAAAGTGGGATCCTGACCTCAGATCTTCAAGAGGTCACTGAAGAGCTTACTGGGATCACTTATTTATTGCTTAAAGGACCACTGACTTAGAATGTCTTCAGCAATTTCTACATTTTATCCCGGTATGCTGTGTTCCTATACAACTAGCCTAGAACCTTCTGATGAATACCAAAAAGAATGAATAAAGCTGTTGTAATAATTGAAATAAAATCATATGGTGCATGGGATAATATCCATGTACTCTGTATAGGTTAACAACTTTTTTGAGACTTTTGTATCTAGTTTTAGACTAAGAGAGTAAAAATGTATAGGAGATTCAGAGAATATTTAAAAGATTTCTACTTTAAAGGAAAGACACATTTATAAAATATAAAAAAGAAAACTGGGAAATAAGTGAATACTTGAATATATGAAACCTCCTAATCCTTCTTGAAGCCCCATAACTCAAGAGAATAAACTTTTCAACTATTCAACATGACCTTACACATCCTTTCTAGCCTCATCTTTCACATCTCTCCAGTTCTAAGTTGTTTGCATTATCTAGAATATCTTACTCTTTCATTCCTGTATCAGGCATTTATTGTTCTCTGTCTGAAGTACCCTTCTCTTATTGTTTCTACTGAAATACTGCTCCTGAACACTTCCCTTGTGGCTTCTTGCAATAAAGATCTCTTTCCATTTTTTTCTAGTATGTTTTGAATATCTTTACTGTAGTAGACATTTATTCCAATATAATTATCTAATTACAAATCTCTTTTTCCCACTCAACTGTGATCTATTCAAAGTACAGTGACCTGTTATTCCCAACACGAAGTGTTCACTAAATGTTCAGTGAATAAATGAAAGGAACAGAAAGTCTATTTTTTCATGTTCTCTGTGTCAGCTAATTTTAAAATGTGCTTAAACATGAAAATTTTGCAACAAGGAGTTTCTTTCTAATAAAGGTTTATAAAAGGAAAATTAAATGTTTTTCTGAAGGCCTATAAAGTAGAATGGACTATCATTGGGCAGACAAAGTGATTTTAGTTTTCTCCTGTCTATAGTCAGTTACAAATGAGACTACTTTTGCCACTTTGGGACTTAAGGTTTCCTGTATCATCTGCTTCTTGTTACTCTTGAACCCTACATTGTGATATCTTTCTCTCTTGGTTTTTGTTTGTTTGTTTGTTTGTTTTGTTTTGTTTTGTTTTGGTACTAGGGATTGAACTCAAAGGTACTCGACTACTGAGCCCTATTTTGTGTTTTATTTAGAGACAGGGTCTCACTGAGTTGCTTAGCGCCTCGCCATTGCTGAGGCTGGCTTTGAACTCGCAATTCTCCTGTCTCAGCCCCCCTAAGTGCTGGGATTATAGGCGTGTGCCACTGTGCCCAGTTTCTTTCTTTCTTGTTAATGGTGTCTGTATAACAAATCCTTACACACATTTGCTTACGCCATATTCTGAGACTCTGATTAGAGTTCAGTTTCCAACTCTGCACTAAATTTTAACACTCCACTATAAACATTCTCTCTTGTAATTGGTATGGCTTTAGGCTGCAAGACTAGGAAGCAGTTTCAAAGACATTGAAAAACAACTCTTGGTAATCTCATCTGGTAGATCCTTACATAGACTCTACTTAAGTTATCCTCAGGAATAATTTGAATTGTAATTTTTCTTCAAAGACAACTCGTAAACAGATACAATGAGCCTTTTAATTTTACTTAAATTTTTCCAGTTGCACACCTGAATATTTGAATGAGAACTTGCAATAAGTATATATTGCCTTTTAAGTCTTTTTATAAAAAGAAAAGTTTGTATGATTCATTTGTATCTTTGCATCTTTTGGGGCTTTTTGTTTGTTTTTGGTGGAACTGGAGATTGAACCTAGGGCCTTGTGCATGCTAAGCACATACTCTACCCCACTAAGGTATGTCTCCAGCCCCTCTTTATGCCATTACATAACTCATTTAACCTGTTACAATTGTTCCCTGAATATTTTTCCCTAGGAAGCAGATTTCATGAACCTGGATCTCTATGATTTATATTTCTTACCTTCCTATTCCTTTTATTCTATGAAGATCTTCACATGTTACATTCACTGTTATAAGTTTTAGTTATGTTATTTGTAGTATTCATTGTTTTCCACATGTAGTTAAAATCATTTTTGTCACTGGGTGTGGTGGCACACGCCTGTAATCCCAGTGACTCAGGAGGCTGAGGCAAGAGGATCACAAGTTCAAAGCCAGCCTCAGCAACTTAGTGAGGCCCTAAGCAACTTAGAGAGACTCTGTCTCAAAATAAAACACAAAAAAGGCTGGGGATGTGGCTCAGTCATTAGGTTCAATTCCTTGTACTAAAGCTTATTTTTCTCAAAGTAGGCTCAGAGTTTGGCAACTTTAACATTCTAGCCCCTTTTATCATCCGAAGGAGTCTTTTATTAATATGTAGTCACAAACTCCAAGAAAAATGTAATCTTTTTAAAGAAACTATTTTCGTTTTGATGATTTTCTTTTTTACTTTCAATTACCCCATATACTTTCTGCCAAATATAACAAGTTAATCTATTTTTGACTATTTTGCTTATCACTTTGCATTGAAATATAATTGCTTTTAAAAATACATTTAATAAACACCCACTATTACATTTAAAGCTCAGGTAATTGTTTAGATATCTGAAAGAGATGTTTGCATTTGATGTGCTAAAGTTTAGGATTAATATGCTATATGCAGAATATATGATAACAATTCTGCTACCCACAGTACTTGGAATGGTTGTTAGATTATTTGTGAAGCATTCTGCACCTACCAGAAGAATGATGCCATTTAATTATTACTTTTTTTAAAGAATGAATAAAATCTGTTTTATAAGTAGAAAGTTTGAAAAGAGAATGAGGATAAAACTTCAATCTAATTAACCTAATCACAATAATCAGTGAATATATAAATGTTCTTGTTTTTCCAATAATAATTATATAGCATATGATTATGACACACAAATAGTTCTTCTTTAAAAGAAATATTATAAAAGTATTACACTGCTATTATAAAACAGAATTAGTTTTTTCCCTAATATTTAATCTGCCAGTGTAATAACCTGTCCAATATACTCAATTAGCATAGGAGCATGTCCTTACGTAGCAGGTGGCAGGATCAAACTGTAAGTTAGTAGTAAGTCCTAGAAGATTTGCAGTATTTTGTCTTCAGAGGTTTACATGAATATTTGAATCCTCTAAATAAAATTGTATATATGGGAAATAATTTTAGTTTGATCAGTCCTTGGTCAACTGCAAAGATTAGTAATCTAAAATGATGCAAATATAGGAAATTTTTATAAATATTGGCTTAATTGGTAAGAACTAAGAGAATGCAAGCTGCTCTTTTGTGATTCAAGTCTGTTACCAGGTATTGTGTCACCATAAAGGGTGGGACATCAGCCTTGTACTTTTGATGTTGATTGGAAAATATTGATTTAAATGAGACTAGTCACTCATGCTGATAATTGTAGCAGATTTAGATAAGATCACTAGATCTTCTCCAAATAATACAAAAGGCAGTTACCATCTAGATGGTAAAAAATAGTAAACATCATTAAACATCTCTGATAGTAACTTTTTCTGTAGTTTTAAATGTGTGTGTTCTAATCATAAAAATAACTATGATATGATCATACTCATATTTGTGGTGATGTTACATTTAAGTCTCCTCTAGGAATTGAAGCTTGAAGTTCAAACTAAAATTTTTATTTTTCCTAATTATACATATTTTCAATTATATTATTAGCAAGAAGTAGGTTAAATTTGCCTTTGTAAAAAAGAATATCATTTGTCAGTTACCATAAAAAGAAATCTAAAACCTGTAATAATGTATAGTGTGAGTATTTTATCTAAGTTGGGGTTTTTATTCTCTATATGAGGTAGAATACATACACCCTAGGTACTAAAATGAATATATTTTTTATTTCTTTACTTCAACACAATCATCAAAATATTGAATACACATAAATCCATTTCCGATCAGTAAGGTACCTTAAGTATATGTCTAATCTCTTATACTTGCGTTTTAGAAAAGAATGATGGCATACTTGTATGTTCAGCATAAATATCTCTGTACAAAACAGTGCTTTTTATTCCTTATGATTTAAATAGTAGTTTATCTATTATGTCTAAATTTAAGTTGAAGTCTGCTATCCTAACAATGGTTTCTAGACTTCTTAGAAAACATAGTTAGCTTACTAGCATATCTTCAAAGTCATATAAAACATCAGCGTTGTTGGGGCAGAAATAAACATCAAGCATCTTTTTTATTATGTGGCCATAAACCCCTAGCCTCAAAAATCTTATTTGTTTGAGATTTCCATGAATGCATGAAGCTAGGGCTAGGTGTCTTAGCATTAGGAACACTCCTTTCATGCCACTATTAGTGGCCATGGACATTTTCCATATGGCTGCTCAGTGTAGTATTGAATATCCCAGGACAATATCACCATTACTAAAGCTGTATTTTATATTGCCTATTCTGTTATTGCTCAGCATGCACAAGAGTAGAGTTTAAATCTTCATTCATTTCATTTTTTAATGTTTCTTTTGTTCTCCTTATCATGTTCTGGCTTTCCCAGGATATATGCCTTGAATGAAGTCACATGTGCATTACTAATTGTGCACTATTGTATTTACAGTTCCTAGTGGTGGCACTGTGAAGCTACTAATTCCTTTGCTTCACTTGATGTAAAATAATCTGAATGTCTTTGATAGCAGTGAAACAGTATTAATTGTTTTGTACATTTCTTGGTCACTCTTCTTAGGTGGTCTTCATAATCTATTAGAACTTTCAGCCAGATTTTTGTAATGTCATGCCTCCAGCAGTGATTAAATTGGTAATTAATGAACAGTCTTTGGCAATGTAAACCACATCCCGTTAATTTTCCCTTTTGAGTTTTTAGAAGTTGTCTTCTGTGTCAGAAATCATCGCGCCACCTTGCTATGGCCCCTTGGCATGAAACCACAACGACTTGATTTTTGCAGCCATTAGTAGATCAGAGCAGTAATTTCACAGTATTTTGGTCAAGGTAATTATAATAGCAAGAACTGAGTAGATTTGAAAATTCACGAAACAAGTCCAGAAATACCAGGTGAGCTTCCTTGTGTTCATTGGAACGTTATGATTAGTTTAATTGGTCTTTGTTTGATTTTAGCCGCAGAAACTATTTGTGCCACAGCAGTGCAGTGACTTTATACTTGAGTGTTTCTGACCTTCTTTGACATGGTGGGTACAAAAATGAGCCCTTTGAAACAGTCCCCTTCCCAAAAGGGGGTTAAACTGCATTTTAAAAATTAACTATGGTAAAGAAAGCTTTCTAATTAGTTTCTTAATACTTACTCTATTTTATGAAATGCTTAGCATGTTAATTTTCCTCTCTCCATTTAATTAATATGTACAACTGGTTTTATTTATATTTTTTAACTATTAGTCCTGTGAGATACTGACATAGAGTTTCAGTATTTTACAAGAATCTTGCAATGCCTTAATATGAATGAAATTAAAATGCTGCTTTCAGTTTTGTCACAAAGTAGATAAAAGTATTTCCATACTTGGCTGATTGCTTATATGTGTGTTAGCCCTCGGTGATACATTTGTACACATTAGAATTTTTAAAATCATTTGCCTCTTGGCTTCTGGAAGAATTGCCTTCGTCACCAAATTTTCTGAAAGCCCTTAATGGAACCAAATAGTTTGCTTGGAGTTTGGACCTAACCATCAGGGTGTTTCATGCAGTCTTGTCAGTTGATGTTCATGAATTGACTTGAACAAAGATCAAAGTGTTTCTCCAAATGAAGAATCTGTGAGACAGCTCCTTCAGTTGCACCACAAGAGCTAATCA
>PVHX01003353.1:72500-102500 GCA_004024805.1 Geosciurus inauris
GGATTGGAGAAGCTTGATTTTCTTGTTCTCTGTGAAACGAAACTCCAGTCTTTTTCTTCCCATTCCCCTTAAAAGCAAAAGTCTGCTAGGGGGTTGTAGCTGTGTCAAAGCCGCTGGGATGCCACTGCTGATCACTTTAATTACTACGACTAAGGAGGATAAAATTAAAAGTAGCACCATTGAAGCAGTGGAAGAAAGCTTGCCTAGATGTCGGTGAAGTGTGAAATATAAAAATTGCATACCAATACATTTTTATGGAAAGGAAACAAGGAATTACATTACTTATTCTTGAAGAGTTTGTCCTTAAATTGTCAAGTTTTACTAGTGCATCTATCTATTGCAGATTGCAGACCATTTCAGAATGATAAGGAAAACTGAAACTTGAAGACATACTATGAAAGGGCTAAATATTTTTTTTTTAGTTTATGTCCAAAGTGGTAAGTGCCGATCCATCTTCTGTATTTGAATATTTTAAAACTGATACATTGAAATATGGGCTCTTTCTGCACCATAGCAGGACTTTTCCCTTACCTGAAGATGGTAGCAAAGAGAACAGCAAAGCTTAAATGTCTACATTCATCACTTTTCTACAGGCTTATAATTTAAGATTGGGAACCTGCGTTTTAAATTAATATAAACAAATTCATTTTTTCATCTCCTATTCAGTAGCACAAAGGGGAATTTTGACACATTTGTATCACCCAAGTATATGTAAAGAATTGATATTTTTGAAAATTAGAATACAATAGGTAGGACCTCAGAAAAATGCTGTGAACACCAGTTAAGTAACAGAAAAGACCAATGCTTTGAAATCAAGCAGACACTGAATTTATTTCTTACTATGCCATTTATAAGATGATGACCTGGGACAGTGTGTTTGAGATTCAGTTTCTATCAAATCAGGGATAGTACCTATCTCAAAGTTGTGAGGAGTGAACAAGAGAACATGTGCACATGTGAAAACATGCAGAACTAATTATTTTCTCAAAAATGTGTTACAACTTGTAAAAGACAGTCATGGAGAGGGATACAAATACAGCCTTTATCATGCCCTCCGGAGAGTACATCCATCTGAGAAAAGCTAGATTCTCCAATATAACTAAGTCTAACTCTAATAATGTACGGTAAAGGGTAAATGCCATCAGAACCATTCTTAGAAATAGGAAGTTTACTTCAGTTTAAGTTTAGAAAGATATAAAGGTTTCCTATGTGCTGAATTTCTCAAGTATACCATTTATTTTAAAGACAGCAGCCTTCTAAATTGCCTTTTCTCTGCACACCAGTGAAAAGATTCCCTCTTTTTTTCACCAGTCCTAGTAAATAGATGATTTATTTATAGTGATGAGTCCTTGTCTTCTTTTGAAGGTAAAATGGTCAAAGCAGATAGCAAAAATACATTTCTATACTTAGACAGGTTTAGGCAAACCATCATTGTCAGAAATATTACCTACATATCTGAGCTGTTTGTAATGAATACTACCAAAATAATAAAGTAATCTTTGTCCGTGTTGTCTGGTCATGTTATACTTGGACATGAACAATATGAGACTTTATTTTTTTAAAAAAAAGCATAGATTTTGTTGCTATTTTTAAAATATTACTGCACAAGCTGACATAATGGAATGTACATGTAAAAAAATTTTTTAAATAGTTTTATTTAGGATTAATCTGGAGACTAATAAACTCGAAATAAGTACTATCCATTAACCTAAAATCGCATAATCAATTACTATAATTATAAGCTTTTCCTTTATGAATTTTAACAATTAACTTTTATTTTTGCAATGGGTTTTTTGTCTTAAGGGAAACGAAGGAGTGAGAAAACAAACAATGCAGATATGCCATCCCGCTGGAGAGCTCTAGGCCCAAGCAAAATTGTCTCTGTGGTGTTTGGACATTAGTAGAAAAGTAAATTAAGGCAATCTGATAGGGAACTAGAATTCTGTCAATCAGGCTCAAGATTTTGTGCTGTGTCCATAAACTTTGTTTACTGTAGGGTTTTATGAGTTGTAACCTGCCCTTGCAGTCTGTTAATGAGGCTAAATCTTGCTACTTGAGAATTGAATTACAGCACACCTCTGGGCTAATGGTTATAAACAGAAAGTCCCATTAGGATTGCATTCTGATTTGTTCATTTGCATTTTTTCTATTGTGTAGAGAACAATGATGGGTAAATAAGTACAAACAAACAATTTACATGGAAATTGATAAAGTATCCTAATTAGTATTTAGAGTTGGTTTTATTAATGATTGCCTGCTTTAAATTGCACTCTTGGTAAACTCTCAGAAACATTTGCAGATGGCGGGAGGGAAGGAGAAGTGGTAGCTTGTCAGAAAAAAATGAGGTTCCCATTTCATATTCAGAAAGGTAGGATCATTTATTTCATTTTAAGACCACTTCATCTTAGTTTGAATCACCAAATTCCAGCTCTGTAAGAAGTTATTCACACAGTGAAATTCACTTAAACCTAGTTGCCTGAGGCATATTAAATAATGGTTTTTATTAGTCCTCTTAACTTTTCTTAAGTTTGAAAGATGAAAGTTTAGTAAAAGCTCAATTTTCCTCAGTTGGTCATGTAATTTGATACTTTTGGGATCAAATAGTTTGGTGGTTATGAACAAGGCTATGGAGTCAAACAGACATAGTCTAAACTCCTGGCTGTGACATCAGTTCTAGCTGTGTGACCTTGGGACTTGAAACCTAAGTGTTCTCATTGGTAAAAATAGGTTTGTGACAATTAAATGAGATCATGTATATTAAGGACTTAACACATAAAAGCTCAGGGAATATCAGCAACTATCACTAAAATCAACATTATCAGGGCTGGGGTTATGGCGCAGTGGTAGCGTGCTCGCCTAGCACGCGTGAGGCACTGGGTTCGATCCTCAGCACCACATAAAAATAAAGATATTCTGTCCACCTACAACTAAAAATATAATAAATATTTTTTTAAAAAATCAACATTATCAAGCCCATATTCCCTTTCTTCCTAGAATATTTTCTAAGTTCAGAAATATTGATAGTGAACAACAGCTTTTTTATTTTTATTTTTTTGCAGTGCTGGATATTGAACCCAGGGCCTCACTCTTACTAGGTACTAGGCAAGTTTCTATTACTGAGCTACATTCCCAGCCAAAGGATTTTTGTATATTACTTTTGCATCTTCAGTCTCATTCTACCTACTGCAAACTATACTCAGCCTACAAATAAGTTTGTGTTTCCAAATACTGAGAAAATTTTGTCTGAATGTTAGACCTCTCTTGCTTTTATCACAGTCCATACTCAGAAAGCCTACCATCTCATCTCTTTCTTTCCTTCTAAGATTCTTGTGTTGATAGTTTTTATTACAAGAGTAGTACATTTGTATTCTAGAAAGTTAGAAAACAAAAGCAAATTACAGGAAAGAAAATAAAAGCATCACATTTTGATACTCAGAAATCTCCACCATGAAAACTTTGTGTATACCCTTCAACTCTCTTTCTTGCATATTATTATGTATATTTATTTTGCAAAAATGAGGTTATTACTCTGTAAACTTTTTTCAATCATTTTGCTTTTTCTTTCTTCATACTATGGTCATGTTCAGAGTTCTCTAGTTGCCTAAACAATATCATCTATAGATGGTTCCTCCAAAACAGTATCTAATATGTTGCATCTGATTTTTAAGTCCATTTTGGTAGTGGTGATGGTAGTTGGGAGTTGGTTAGTTGTTTATTGTTGTGTGTTAGTTTTTCTAACTCATTTGTTAAAGTGACCAGGTCAATTGTCCCAAATATCCTACCTTTTGGGTTTTGTTGCTTTCCTGCTGTGTCATTTATCATGTTTCTCTATCCCTTATGTTTATAATCAACTAGAAATTCTAAAAACTTAATGGATTCACTTTAAACATTTTGGGTAGAATGGTATAGGTAGTGTGTATTTTATGTGCTTCCCATCAAAAAACATATAATATATAGTTGATTCAGTGTTAATAATGCTAAAATCAATCCCTGTATTAAAGGTCTGTAATCTCTAATCTGGTTCTGATCTTTCCATTTACAAATTGAATTTCCCCCTTGCAACTAAAATTAATCTTTATGGTATTATTTAAACATGTGCTCCAATTACTATTGCTATGTCACAGATGACCCCAAACATAGTAAAAAATGTCATATTATTATACTTACAGACTTATTTTTGTAGGTCAGGACTTCAGGCAGGGCACAATAGCATATGCTTTGTTCTGCATTGTCTGAGGGTTCAGCTGGGAAGACTTGAACAACTGAGGGTATTTCAAAATAGCTAGAGGCTGAGATCATCTGAAGACTTTTTTTTTTTTTTTTAATGTGCATTGAATCCAGGGCCTTATGCATACTAAATAAGGCCTCTACCACTAAGCTGCATCCCCAGTTGTGAAGGCTTCTTCATTCTCATGTCTAGTTCTTGGGCCAGGATAACCCAAAGTGGAACTTGGCTGGGACTGTTGACTGGAACACATACATCTTGAGTTTCTCATAGCAAGACAACTGGCTCCCCAGAGAGTGTAGAGAATGCAACAATTTCAAGACAACTGGATAGATGGGGTGTAGCATTTTCTCATCTCGGAATCACCTGCAACTCTTTCATGTTTTATTGATTACATACAAGTCACTAACGCTAGCCAAGAGAAATTAAATTTTACCTCTTATTGAGGGGATAGCAAGATCATGCTATGAAAAAATGTGTAGGATGAGAGATTCTGTCAGGGTATCTTTCGAATATAGTCTACTACAGCATAATGTGACTATCCAGTTCCCTACCAGACATTTACCTAAGAATTTGCGGGGGGGGTTGTTTGGTTTGGTTTGGTTTGGTTTGGTACCCAGGGTTGAACTCAGGGGCACTTGACCACTGAACCACATCCCCAGCCCTATTTTGTATTTTATTTAGAGACAGGGTCTTACTGCCTTGCTTAGCGCTAGTTGCTGAGGCTAGCTTTAAACTCGTGATCCTCCTGCCTCAGCCTCAGAAGCTGCTGGGATTACAGGCATACACCACCATGCCCAGCTTACTCTTTTTTTTTTTTTTTTTTTTAACATCTTTATTTTATTGCTTTGTATGTGGTGCTGAGGATCGAACCCAGGGCCTCACGCATGCGAGGCAAGTGCTCTACCGCTGAGCTACAATCCCAGCCCCCCAGCTTACTCTTAAGTTTTAATAACAGTTGACAACATTGCCATAATCTTTCATTATGATTTGCAAAGTGATTTTTTTATATAATTCTACTTTTGGAGGGCATCTATTGGCTGGTGTTATAGAGCTTTCTCTAACTAGGACTTTTTAGTTACCCTAAAATTCCATTCCCACTGGAAAAACAAACAATTGATTCTTTTCCTTTGATTACTACTTTTTAGGAGTTTTTTCAAAAGCTGCCTCAAGTGATAACAAAAAGCATTTTTCCTCCTAATTTTTGAATATCCTATTAGACTCAAATTTTTCATTGATTCAATTTAGTATAATCATTGTTCTTTTTAATACTGAAATCATCCCAGTTGGTCCACTGAGAACTTCAGAGCTCATTCCTGGGTCCATTTGACAGCCCCATTAATCTACCATGATTAATTTTGCCAGCCCTCTTGATTTCTACACAATCTCAAAATTTATAAAACAATCTCCTGTATTTGAGTTCTATCCATCTGGTTTCTACCCCTCCCTAATGATATTGTGTACCAGGTATAATTGCCCTTTTTAAATTTTCAGACTTAATTAACCTCTAACATTTGTTGCAATTGATTACTCTCGTTTTCTTTGATTCTCCTGATACAGTGTTTTATTTCTCTTTTTCTGCCCTTTTCCTCTTATCCAAGTATAGTTGTTGCCATGTTTTAGTCAGTGGTCCTCCTTTTTCTCTGTGCTACCTCTCACGTATTCCTATAATGTCATCCATCAGCTCTGTAGTGCTATTCTGACTTCACGTACTAGCATCAGTTTTACTCCCCAGCTACTAACATCTTTACTCAAATGTCTTGCCAGCTCCTTGAACCCAGTCTATTTTACCGTCCCTTTTTTCCCCTCCATTCTTGTAGTTCCTTTTAGTCTATTTCTGTTACTAGTTCCATACTTCTAAGTTGCCCCAACCTTAAAACTTTTGAGTCTTCTTTTTTTATTTCTCCATATTTAATCTGTTACCAAGAATTGGTACATCTACCAATTCTGGCTCTAGTATATTTCTTACACTTCTTTCTTTTTGTTCCCATTCCCATGTCCTCTCCCTAGATCTCATTATAGCTTTCTTGGATTCTTACACAAGCCTTTCAATTAGTATCTTTCCAGTCTCTCTATGCCAACCTATCTTATGCACTGCTGCAAGATTAATCTTTCTCAAATAAACCTCTGGTTTGTCATTCCCCTAGATTAAAAAGAAAAGGCATATATATTAAAAACAAAAAATAAACCTTTATAAATCACACAAACACACCCCTTTAGTGATCCCTGCTGCTTTAGGATAAAATGAAAGCACTTGACCCTGCTGTACCAGGCATTTAAAATACCTACCCAGCTTGATTTTTCTTGTCTTATTTTTCTATCACTATTTTTCTTATGCTCAAGAAAACTAGATTTTGTTCTTTACCCTAAATATATTTTCTTGCCTTTATGTCTTTGTATTGTACCTGCTTCCTAGTCTCTCCTGCACCTAACCTAACCAGCACCTACCCAGCAACTTCCATCTCAAACCACTCCAAATCCTACTCATTCTTCAAGCCCAACTCAAAGACCACCATACCTTCTCTTTCCCCCTCAGCCAAAAATGTTCTTTCTTTCTTTCTTCTGAACCCTTGCAGCATTTTGATCATACCTCTTTACTATGGCTATTCTATATTTCCCTCCATATTGTAAGCTTTTCGAGAGTATAGTTTTTCATGCTTGAAATTGTTATAACACCTAGTATGGTATCAAGGTATATACTGTAAACCAGAGATACAGATAAAATTCCTGCCTTTAAGTAGCTCAATTCTAGTGGGAAGAAAACCTCTCTTCAGAGTTGTAATATAATTTAACAAGTATTGTTTTAAAAAAGTATTAACACATGCACACACACAGACACACACAAGCAGATTACTATAATAACATAAAGGAAGGAGCACTTTAATTCCACCAGTAGGATACAGAGTAGGATAGTCAGGGAAGGTTTGATGAGTTTGAACTGAGTCTTGAGGATGAGTTAGGAGTTAAATAATATGAGAGAAGCATAGTCCAGAAAGAGGAAATGACGTATTCAGAACCATAGTACATGAAGCTACATGATATGAGCAATTTTGTATGAATAGATGTGAGGTTTTGTGGAGGTTAGGAGATGTTAAGGGAAGATAAACTGCAAAGAGGTATTAGAGCCAGATTATTAGAGTTTTTGTTTTATTATAATAATGCCTTATTTTATATGCTTTCCATTTTATAAAGCAAATTGATTATTTGCAATTCATAATAACCCCTTTTTTAGTAGGCAGCATCTATCTTAGTTATTTAATGAAAGAAGCAGACAGTGCTGTCACTCTATTAAAAAATAGCAAGTTAAATTCTGTTCTTAAAAAATAGGATATTAATTGAAATTTTGTTCTGTTTTGTAAATTTCTTCTTTAATCCTGATTCTTTTATTAACAATTCCTGGTATTTCCTCAGTAATATGTATTGTCAAACATTCTTTAGTTTAAATTTTTAATGTACATTTTAATAATAATTTGTAAATGCTTAAAAAAATCTGATTCTAGGGTGGCTTTTAAAAATGGTGTGACATCCAACTGATATAGAGCATCCTATTTATAATGTGGGCCAAGCACCATGCTGTAAACCAGTTACTATCATGATGATCAGATTGAAAATGAAATTGCATTTCTGTCAATTACTGAGTTGGCAACTGTTCAATATATCTTAGCAGCAAGATGAAGAGCGACGTCGGCAGCTGAGAGAGAGAGCTCGTCAGCTAATAGCAGAAGCTCGATCTGGAGTGAAGATGTCAGAACTTCCCAGCTATGGTGAAATGGCTGCAGAAAAGTTGAAAGAAAGGTCAAAGGCATCTGGAGGTGAGTTAAAGAATCTTGTATCATATTCTACAGACAACCCAGAAATCTGCAGTGGACCTTTTGGGACTTTTTATTCTTACTTCAAAATGTTGCATCAAAAACAAAGTTTCTAAAATATTGATATGTTGCAAAAAACCTACAGGAAGTATAGTAAATCAGAAAAATAACTGTTGATATTTCCAAATCAATATTTTTACTTTATGAGTTTACTACTATTAAAAGAATATTTCTTGAGTTGTGATACTCCATGATACCTCATGAATTACATAAGGAGTAAGTAAAATGCAATCAAGTCCCCAATATCTAGATCATTAAGACTTGTTAGTGGTAAGCTTTGGCATAGAAGACTTTAACTTTGGTTTGATGCTAGGGATTGAACCCAGAGCCTTGTGCATGCTGACCACATGCTCTTCTCCTGAGCTTCACCGCAAGCCCCAACACTTACACTTTGAAGGAGATCTTTTTAAAAAAGTAGTTTTCATAATATTCTGACATTATAGCCTAGGATATAAAATTTTTGAATAAATTCCATATCCATTTCTTTTTAGTCTCCTTACTCTGAGAGGACCTTCTTCAATATTTATAGAGATTATTCTAAGCTTAATGTTGGGACAAGGACTATATATGTATGAAGAGATTTAATTTTACCTTTCAGAATTCAATTTGGTCAATTTTAATTTGTAAATTTTTACGTTTTTATTTAATAGTAGTATATTTAAGAAGCCTGTGGACTTTTTATTTCAAAGATATGTAACCTATTTATCTACCAAAACATGCCAGATACTTGTCCTGAATTAATCTTAGAATGTTAAGATCACCCTGAAGAGTAGGCAAGTGAGGACTTGAATAAGATCTTAGAGAGCTGAAACAAAGGTCAGCTATTTCTAGGCCAATCATAAGTTTCTTCAAAGTAACCTGGAACTTACTGCTGTTATTTCTAATTGATTCCTTATATTAAATGCTTTCTGTTGTAGAGAATTCTAATGCCTATGGCATATAGCCTTCTAGTCCACAAATGGAAAGTTTTCTTCTCCAAGCATTTGTGTCTCTGTCCCTGTGGACATCTCAGAACATTGGTATCTTAGTTAAATCCTTCATCTTACCTTTTCAACTCCTATTTTTCAGAGCTATTATTGTATCTTCTTTCTTTTCTTTTCTTTTCTTCTCAGTGCTAGGGATCAAACTCAGGGCTTGTGCATGCTAGGCAATCACTGTACTACTAACTACACTGTAACTCTATTATTACAGTTTCTCCACTCCACTGGAGTTTATAATGATGTCAACAACTAGTCATAGCTACATTTATATAATGCTATGATAATTTGCTTGGATTTATCATTAATAACAAAGTGTTTCTTTTATTATAAAAATTCCAGATATTCAAAGTAACCATTAGAAACATTTGCTTCCTTATATCTCTGAATGATGGAAAAATCTCTCATTCTTTATCCTCCACATAAACTATCCTAATGCTGCTAATACCACATTCCCATGTCATCATAAAGTCAGGTATGAGAACAGTAATACTAGGATGGAGAAGGATCCAGTGTCATTTGGCAGGTAACAATGCCTGATGAATTGTAAACTCTGAGAAAGCTAAGAATTAAAAAGTTGTAATTAATGGTATGGCATAGGTTAGCTATATAGTTGGTCCTATTTTTATAATCCAACCCCAGATGAGGTATGCCAAGACTAGACTAGGCAAAGAGACTTTGTCAATGTTATAACCCAAAAACTCTTCCTTTCAATGATGGAAAGCAAAGACCTGAATTTGGCATTATTCAGTATCAAGGTAAATAAAATAAACAAAGTAAGTAAATGAGGATTGGATCAGTAGAGTTCATAAGGAAGTACAGATTAGAATAGGAAAGGTCAGGTGAAGTGAAATGAGGGTAGGATTTGACAGATAACTTATGAGAATATACTGAGGAGTTAGCTTCCTTATTGCCTAAGGAGTCCAAAGTGACCAGAGTCCATTTCTCCCATAGGACACTACTTGCCTTGGACATTGGGAGCAGCCATGTATCAGATAGTAGTCTTTTTTGTTGTTGTTCAGTACATTTCAATAATCTAGAGCTTTGTGCATATTAGACAATTTCTTTACCACTGAGGTACATCCTAGCCCCTTTTAAAATTTTATTTTGAGATAGGGTATTGCTAAGTTGCCCAGGTTAGTCTGGAACTTGAACTTCTCTGCTTCTATCTCTAGTGATGGTAGACTTTTTTTTCTTTTTTGGTACTGGAGATTGAACTCAGGGGCACTCAACCACTGAGCCACATCCCCAGCCTTATTTTGTGTTTTATGTAGAGACAGGGTCTCATTGAGTTGCTTAGCACCTCGCCATTGCTGAGGCTGGCTTTGAACTCGCGATTCTCCTGTCTCAGCCTCCCTAAGTGCTGGGATTACAGGCTTCAGCCACCGCGCCCGGCTTAGTGATGGTAGACTTTTAATGAGAACTGAGGTTGACTGACCTAAGACAAGTGGAGCAGGTCTATTCCCAACCTTGGTGGTGTGTCTTAGCCTATATTCATAAAGAAATATGGATCAAACTATGTCTGTCCTGGCCTCAAGGTCTAAACTAAAGCTATTGAGACTAGGAGTATAGGGAAAGACCTTTAGGACAAGGGGAAGGGTAAAAGTCCTGCCTGAAGTTTAACCGTTCATATATATGCATTTATCTGTTGGGCAGTGCCAGCCACTGTGTTAAGCCAGTCTTCAGCAAACTTCCTGGAATGTGCCAGAATAAATAATTTAGGCTTTGTGGGCCATACGATCTCTGTCCCAACTACTCAACTCTGCCCTCATAGCCTGAAAACAGCCTTAAACAATATTTGAATGAATGGACGTGACTGTTACTTATTCTGCACCCCCAAAGGCAGGGTCTGGATTTTGCCTTTGACCTGTAATTTGTGGACCTTTACCTAGCAAAATCAGAATTCAGTTGGATTCACAAGTGTCTGGGTCCTAAGTGAAAATAACCCTAGTCAGGTTAGTAAGTCAAGGAAAAGAATGACTAGTCTGAATCATTAAGTCTAAGAAGAGTTTTGCTAAGGTATAACATGAAAGGAAGAAAGAGAAATAATTTGAGACCAGCCTAGGTGAAGTACTAGGGTAGGAAGATTTTAGAAGCAAAAGTCGAGAGCAACAAAGAGCAGAGTATAGTGAAGACCTGGCACAGTCAGATGGATGCACAGCCTGGGAAATGTGTTGAACGTGATCAGCACTCAAACCTACTGCTTGAACTCACTTGAAAAAGTTCTCTTTTTTCTGTTCTCAAACAGCATGCTGCTAGCCTCAGTGCACAGTGAAGTTTACTGAGTTTGAGATAAGGTGTCTTTAACTTCATGGTGTCCACAGAAAGTACATGCAAGATATTTACATGATATATAGCCATGTATTCAGGCAACCCACTTACATCCTATTACAACCAGAAATAGCCTAATTCTTACGTAAATAACAGAATTGCACGTTTCCTAGGTTCTATAGCCTGCTTTTACTGATCTTCCTTGTAGGGCTTATGGCAAATCAGGCACTTGCTATGTACTGCACATAGTTTTTTCAGTTCCTGCATCATTTTGTAGTTTTATAACCATAATGGCCTCATTTTAAAAATTCTCATTCTATGTACCAAATTTGTGGATTCATTTTCTTGTATCTTACTTGTGAGCAAAAGGTGTTTGGGGACAAAGTTAAGTGTTTCTATTTTTAGTTGAATGAGAATATGGCCTGAATTTCTGCTTTACGAATTTATTAGGATTTTATTTTGGCTAAATGTTAAATTTTTGTTAATGGTTCATGAACACTTTTGTAAGAAATGTACCTACCTTGTTTTAAGATAATATTGTATGTCATATAATATGTAGCATAATATATATTAGTGTATTATATTTTTTATATGTGTTCCATAGCTATAGCTTTAGTTTGAGTTAGACTAAGTATAGTTTAAAATTTAAACTGACATTTTTGCATCTCTTTGGCTCAGATATGGTAGTGTTGTGGTTTTACATTTCAAATAAATAAAGCAAATAGTTTTTTTTATTGTGTCCATGAAAATGTCTGTGTGCCTGCATGGTTCTTATCATTTCATTTATGGAAAATAGATTTATCTAAATTTATTGAACTGAAATAAAATCTTACAAGCCTTCAATAATTTTGATTTTAAGCTTTTATCAATAGTATAATATTTGTATTATTTTCTATCTTTTGTTTGATTTCTATAGAACTTTAAAAGTTGTGTATTTAGCCAGGTACAGTGTTGCACACCTATATTTCCAGCTATTCAGGAGGCTGAGGCAGGAGGACTGAAGGCCAGTCTGGGCAACTTTTACAAGACCTATCTCAAAATAAAATAAAAAGGGCTGAGTATGTAGTGTTCAGTGGTAGACCTCTTGCCTGACTTGTGTGAAGCCCCGGGTTCAACCCCAAGTACTGTGGGCAGGGATGGGAGGAAGTTGTGAACTTAATGAACTTAATGAGGATATTTGCTGAGAATATAAAAAATCATAACATTTTTTTCTGAATGTTTTTTGAATTTTTCTGAATATATTTTTAATGATAACCTCAGTTTATTTTTTAGCATTGCAGATACTCTTTTCATTGTTGTCACCAAATCATGGTTTCATTCAGTTTTTCTATAAAGGAAAAGTATACAATTGACCTTATTGCAGTGTTATTAATCACACTTTTGGGATCCATATTTTGCCTATATTATTGTGCAGTGTCAACTGAATACATTTTTTACATTCCAATGCCTATGTAATATTCTTTTACCTTTTCCTGTGCAGATACTATATATGATACTTGCAAAACAGCTTTAGCTATAGAATAAATCTCTAGTATACATTCTGCCTGACTCACCTACTGGGTTTGAAATGGTTACCCATAAAGATATCTGTACTTTAGTTCTGCTAGAATGCATTTAGAACATTTCCATAGTTGTTAGGAAATATGTAATATTAACTGCTGAAAAAAATTCAAGGTTCATTGTAAAACCAAAGTTATCAAATGAAAAGAAATAGAAATTCATTCTTAAGAATACCTAAACTGTACAGGACACCAGTTACTCCCAAGAAGTAATTCTTTTATCTAAGTTTAGCAATACATATATGTAATCATTGAATTAACTTAGGTTTCATTTAACCTGGAAATAAAATGAATTGCATGTTTGTAACATGCAAGAACTTGGCTCTATGCAAGTGGATAATGATAGGAGGCACAATTTTCTACATATTCCTGGAACCTGAAAGTACACATATCTAAACTTAAACTATTTCTTTTCATAGCAATGCCAACATTCTAATCACTCAGGCTGGAAACTGTGATGTGATGTGATGTGATGTTTCATCCTTAACTCTGTTCAACATCCCTTTTCTATAGCCCAGTATTTAGTTGATTTTCAAATCATGTCATATCTACTCCCAATTCTTTTATTCTAGGGTAAACTGTCCATACTGCTTGCCTAGAAGTTATAACAGTTTCCAGCCTGGATTTCTTGCCTCCGGCCTTTTTGTTCTCTAGTCTAACACATAGGTCAACTATTTTACATGAAGGATGATGTCACATTCATAGTTTACTCCCATGAAAAATTTTTAGACCACTTTTTTCTTTCACTTAAGAAAGCATATGAGCTGGATGCACACCTGTAATCCCAGTGGCTTGGGAGGCTAAGGCAGGAGAATCACAAATTCAAGACCAGCCTCAGTAATTTAGTAAAGCCCTAAGCTACTTAGCAAGACCCTGTCTCAAAATAAAAAAAATAAAAAGGACTGGGGGTGTGACTCAGTGGTTAAGCACCCCTGGGTCCAATCCCCAGTACAAAAACAAAAGGAGGAGGAGGAGGAGGAGAAAGAGGAGGAAGAGGAGGAGGAGGAGGAAGAGGAACATGAGAATATAAGCAAGAATGATATTATAGGAATAATATTAACACAACTTCTAATTTATAAAATATATAAGCTTCAGTGATTATATTACTATTAATAAATTATACATATTTCACCGATGGTTACAAGGAGATACTTTGGTTGAAAGCTACTTAATCTTCTAAAGCACAGTGCTGATCACATTAGAGCACCAATGTCTCTCCTTCCTACCGAGTAAAATTTAAACTTCCCATTCAGCCCTTTTGGGCTCTCTACAGTTTTACCTTTCAAGTTTTACCTCCTTTTCTTTCCCTTTCAGTGTGCTTGAGCCAAATAGACTTTACACCATTCTCTGAATATAACCTACCCCTTCCTGCTTTCATGCCTGTGATGCTCTCCCTTCAGTTGTACCTCTTGAAATTCTATACTTTTCTCAAGATCTAATTCTAATTTAAGGGTTAGTGCTTCTGAGAAAATCCCGTGGTGGCATTGGCAAAGAGTAATCTTTTTATCTTTTGAACTTGATGTGTACCTTATTTTTATCCCATCACACCCATCCTATATGGTATTATAATCACTTCATTGTATTCCTTTCAGAACTTGGTATCTCAACATCTTAGCATAGTGTTTTGTAAATTGTACATACAAAGCACAGAAGTTTCTTGAATAAATAAGTGAATAAATACATGTTAAATTTAGTACTTTTGCTCTAGATTAATTATGGTCAGTAATCAGTGGAGGCAGATTGGCAACAACAAAGTATAATGCCCTAGATCCTAAAAAATTACGAATAGTAGATTGTCTCTGACACAGAGTAATGCTGAAAAAGTATTTTTGAACACCACTTTAGCACTCAGGAAATGTTGTTTAGTTCACTTGCTAAACTATAAAATTATTTAAAGAATTTTTTAGGACAGACTGCGAGATTGAAGATGCTCACTTTTTGAGGGGGGGTTCTAGGGATTGAACTCAGGGGCACCTAACCACTAAGTCACATCCCCAGCCCTATTTTGTATTTTATGTAGAGACAGGGTCTCACTGAGTTGCTTAGCACCTTGCTGTTGCTGAGGCTGGCTTTGAACTCGCAATTCTCCTGCCTTAGCCTCCCAAAGTGCTGGGATTACAGGTGTGCGCCACTGCACCCCACTTGAAGATGCTCACTTTTATGAAATGAGTCAATTAGTTGTGCTAAGCATGGTTTATCAGAAAAGATATCTAAACTGATTATACTTAAATAACATACCAAGTATAATGCCTTAACTGTGTCTTTGAAAGCATTTACCAATGTTTTCATCTCTATGGTTTTATAGTTTTTTTCCCCTGGGGTCATTTCTCAATCTTTTTTTCTTTGTTATTTTCTCCTTCTAAATGGCTTACACAGTAGATGGGAAGTCTGCAATAAATGTTAACTATTATTATCAATATTAATGTTCTTAGCAAATACTTATTTGGAAATCCAAAATCACACATAAAATGTACATTTCAGAAGGGATTAAAGTTAGGGGATTAGACCAAAACTATGGAATTTTGGAATTTCTCTATTTGAAAAAAAATCTTTGGAATATCTTACTGTTAATAAAAATTACCGGGGCTGGGGCTGTAGCTCAGTGGTAGAGCGCTTGCCTAGCATGCGTAAGGCACTGGGTTCGATCCTCAGCACCACATATAAATAATAAATGAATAAAATAAAGATCTATCAACAACTAAAAAAATTTAAAAAAAAATTACCCAATTAAAAAAATATGATGCAGAGTATTAGGGGAAATCTTCACCTCCCAGGGCTAGACAGCTATTTCTTCAAAAAATCTATTGTCTGTCAACAACAGAATTTAAACTTCTTATGCATAAATGAGATCATCAATATGCCTTTTCAAATGTAGAGAATTCATAATTAACCAATTTTGTCATTAGGATTTGGAGAGAAAAGATATATAATAGGAACTTATAATGTTAAAAATGACTTTATTAATTCATCATGACCTAAAATTTTAGTAAGGATATGAAACAATAGTGGGAGACTCACTCATTCCTTTGTGTTTAATTTTGAAAAATAGTTTTTCTCAATTTTTAACTCTTCAAAATGTATTGTCTTCATTGTTTTTGAACCATTTATTCTGTAAAGGCACTATTCTTGTTTCACCCTTGATCCACATTGCTTTTTATGACAACAGTTATTAGCACAAAAGAAGTCAAATCTTCATAAAATCACTTAAATATAGCTACAAGTTTATAAGAAATAATATGTCTCGATGCGTCGATAGCAAATAAATGATTAAAAATGAAATTTAGAAATACTATTTGATGACTTCTTTGCCAGATCAACTTATTTTTGTGTGCTATTATGAGAGATTATGACTAGATTACACTTTAAAATACAAGGACTCAGTGAGCTCAGTGATTCAGAGACAGCATGTGGCAAATTGTCAAAACCTTTGCATCTGCTTTGATGTGATAATTCATGTTTGACATAAGAATATAAAATACAAATGTTAATCCAATAGTGAAAAAGTGACTTAAAACTAATTTCTTAACTTGCTTATCTGTGTGAGACCTCAATTTGAATAACTGTCATTGAAATACTGGTTTTTCTTCTTTAGTGTTTTGGACAAATGACATAAAATATAAATAATAACTAACATTATTGCTACATGTTCCTACAGATGAAAATGATAATATTGAGATAGATACTAACGAGGAGATTCCAGAAGGCTTTGTTGTAGGAGGTGGAGATGAACTTACTAACTTAGAAAGTGACCTTGATATACCCGGTAATTTCAAATTGTTTTTGTCCTGCTGCATGGCAAAATTTGTGGTTATATTTTTATTATCTCAATAATACTAGGTTCATTTTATAGTTTTATTATGTTTTATGTGGTAAGTCATTTAGCTAAATCCACCTTCCATTAATTTTACATTATTTTAAGTTGAATGTTAAAATAGCAATAACATTGGAATACTAAACTGTAGCTTATGTTCTCTTATTACCAAGATTCACTATTATATTTTATATGACACAGTTTGTAAGCATTCAGTAACTGATTTCTTTTCCTTCTTAAATATTTTGGTGTACTGTTGTATGGTATATATGGAGTATCTGTGGAATGATCCAAATGTAAATCTAAATGATAGATCAGATTTTTCTAACAATTTTGAATTGATAGTCTTTGCAATACCGTTTTGTAAATTTTATGCTTACTTTAAATGTTTAAATATTATTACTAATAAATTACACATTCTTAATTGATCCTAATAAGATGCTGAAAACTAATTACATAGACTACTACTAAATTCATCTCATCAGTAAGTCAGTGGTGATCGACCTTTGTAAGTTCTTGTTTAAAATATAAAGATAATTTCTAATGGTTTTTAATAGGTTAGTGTTCTATCTTCATTACCTTTATAAGCCAGCAGCAAGTAACAATCCAAAACTTTGTATACGCAAGGGGTTCCATAAATGCTTATTAAATTGAATTCTTACAGCAATAAAAACTTTGGTAATATCTTCAGACTTAAAGATAAGGAGACAAAGTCCCTGATAATTATCTTTCTCTGTAAAAGCTAAAGGGAGTGACAGCAGGTATTCTTTTTCCCATCCTTAGTATGCTCCTGCTGATGCTAACCTGCTTCTTCCCCTGTTTGAAATCATGCTATTACTTTTCCAAGAAACATTTGACCAGAACCTTCCTAACTGTAAGAAATAATCCAGGCCTGTTTGTCAGTAGCTATTTCATGGCCTCGTATTAAATGATGCTATAGAGGTCAGTATGTTTATAATTGTGCAAGTTCAAGAGAACTCAGATATTTTAATGATAATTTTCAAATGTTTAACCCAAAATTAGAACAACCTTCTACTTCTTTGTTAACTACTGTAGAACTTGGGTAGGTTTGAATTTTGCTTTATGAAAAGACTTTTGTTGTTGTTTGCTTACTCTACTACTACTACAACTACCACCAAAGGCTTTATTAGAAACTAATAATATTCCTGTACTGCCAAGGACATCCATAAGTACAGAATCAAAGCCTTAACATTCAATGTGTGGAAATGTAAAATTAATGCCAATAAGTAATGCATGTCTTTATTTTACAAATAGATTATAAAGATAGGAAAAATTAACCATTTCTTAGATAAAGTGAGTAGAATTTATAGTTTCAACTATTACAACTTTGTGGGATATTCTTTGTAACCTGGTTAATTTCAACCCTAACAGTCTTGACCCTTGTACTCTCAAAAAATTCTCTTCCAGCCAGGCGCAGTGGCACGTGCCTATAATCCCAGCAACTTGGGAGGCTAAAGCAAGAGGATTGCAAGTTCAAGGCCAGCCTCAGCAATTTAGCGAGACCCTGTGTCAAAATAAAAAATAGAAAGGACTGGGGATATAACTCAGTGGTAGAGCACCCCTGGGTTCAATCCCCTGCACCAGAATGGGGCAAAATTCTCTTCCTGCTTTATGCCAAAAAAGAAAACACATCTCAATCCTCGTTTGGACTTAACTAATGTATTGTTTATAGCTCTTAAGCATGCCGATAAGTGTTGGCATCTGCATAGACAGACTTCCCAATTGAGATCTATGGTTTATTTTATGGCAATAAGAAATAGGAATACAAACTGAAATCTGGAAGTATATAGAGTATGATTTTTATCCTTGCTTTATTTTCCCCAAAATTCTTTTCTTAACATGTACATAAAAGTCATAATGTTTTAATAATAAATTGCTTAATCTTTATCTTGATTTGACCATGGTTCATCTGATATTGTTTAAAAAAGAAGCCTGGCAATATAAACTTACCAATTTGCATGAAAGTATGATAATAGCATTTATTATTAAGAGTATTATAATTAGAAAAGTTATTAGTTTGTATGAAAAATATCACTCATCAAATGGTCAGCATGTCTTTTACAACCATTTTATTAAAGAATTGTTTTATGTGATTTTGTCAGAGTAGAAATATTTGTGTTGCTACTTGTTTCTGAACTATTTCATTATTAAAGATTAATGTACTTACTAATAATAATTTGAAATTGTTTAAGCTTCTATCTATATTTAATACATTCCAAAAATGACAATCTTTATTATATTTCTGCCATCTATGTAGAAGGTATTTTTAAACATATTCCCTGTTTTAATGCAGGGTACATATCTACACACTTAAATATTTTATTCTAACTGACTGAGAATGTGACTGAGATCAATTTTAGAGCTTATTTTAATATGACATTATATGTATACATTTAGCATATTTAAAGAAAGAGTAAAATCATATAATTTAAAATCAAATGTATCTCTTCTTTGAAATATCTAGTTTGTTATTTTTATTATATATAACCTAAGCAGTTACTTATATATGTATCACATACATCTTAAGTTTTCAGGTAAGCATAGCTATTAAACTATAATATAACAGTTATCCTTAGATATGTTGACTATATTCCTTAAGGGAAATGATTGTGAGGGTGAAATATATATATGTATACATGGAGCTCTGCATGTGTCTAGTCTTACCTCACAGCCCTAATGTCCTTTCCTTTTTTCTTTTAAAATACAGTAGTGTTTTTATGATGTTACCTAAAGTTGGTAGCCAGCACATCTAAATATATCTCATTTGCTATTCATGATCTTTGCATATTTAACAGAACAAAATAGTAAGTTGGTGGACTTGAAGCTGAAGAAGCTCCTAGAAGCTCAGCCACAGGTGGCAAATTCACTCTCCAGTGCTGCCCAGAAAGCTGGAACTGAGAGCTCAGAGCAAGAAATTAAGGTAAATCTTACTTATTTAATATTTGGCTTAATATCCATATATTCTGGTTTCTGTTGACACCTTATAATCCTAAAAACAATTTCTTATCAAATTATTCTTATTGTTATAAAAATTTTTACTAACTAGCCAATAAATTGAACATCAATATGATAATCAGTGTTCATATACTGTTTTCAGAGAAACTCCTACTTTTAATTGCTATTTCAAGTAAAAGTAGAGAGTATGTAGAAACTATTCTTGAGTTCTATATTTATATTTTGCTAAGAAAAATATTGCCTAGAGAATTATAGAATACTTTCCTATCATCTTCAACTTTCTTTCTGTTTAAATGAACTAGAATTTACATTTATTTATAAGAATCCATCATACCTGAAGATGATGATATGTATTGAATATGTTTAAGATGCTTACATGTATTTTGTGCCATTTTGAATCTCACTTAATGTGGCATTTGAGCCAAAATACACATTATAAGAATATTGTTATTACCTATCTATATTATCCTCATGCACACATTCCCCCCTTTTTTTCACAGTGTATCATTAATATTTTTTCTAGCTTTAGGGCACTTTCAGTCTTGTATAACTTTTCACCCACCTGCGGACTGTGGGGATTGCCCTGCTGACTGAAAGGATTTCCTTCCCCTGACACAGAGATGCTTTGAAGTCCCAAAACAATGACTTTCATTGCTTTTCCCCTATATTGTCGGTTTCTATAAATTGGTGATGAAAGTGTGTGGCAGCAACAGAGGACTTTTGGTCTCTATCTTTGAACAAAAGGAAGCCTGGATCAGGTCTGATTTTTTGCGTTCAATTTAGCTTTCTGCAGTGGATTTAATGCAGAATGAAGCTGGCCTAAGAATAATACAATGGATTGAAAAGGCTAACTGAATTAGTGGGTTTAGAGGAATACATTTGTAAAGTGGCAGAAGTCCCTAGTCATAAAAAGGTTTCTTAAGATGGGATTTACTGGCTAATCACACTGATATTTTAGCATGTTGCCAGGCCTAAAAAAATTTAGCTGTGTTTGTTTATTTTGGTAAAGACTTGAGTTTTACACCATTGGATAGTTAATATAATAACAGTAGAATTCACATTTTTCTTAAAAAGAAAGAAAGAAAGAAAGAACGAAATCCAAAATTATTTTTATCCAAACTACTAGGGAGGATATTTTAAGGATGATATTATGATAAATATATCAGATAACTTTTAGAAAATAAGAGAGAGGTGTTTTTCTCCTTATGGTTTAATCATCTACACAGATGAAATTGGTTTGCTTTCCAAAAAGCTTATGCAGTAATTTTTAAAGTTGTTCCAACAAAAGGTATGTTTTAAACAGATTGCCTTTGTATGAATCTTTTTACCTAAGATTTTCAAAATGGTATTTATAAAAAAACATATAGAGTCCATCTGTTCTCTTGAAGCTTTCAGCATTGATTTTTTTTTTTTTTTTTAATAAAATGCAGTTTACACATTTATAAATGAGGCATTCTGTTTGTGGAAAAGGATAAACTGTTACCTTCCCTTGAGGATTCTGTATCCCAGGCCTCCTTGAGGCTAGAGAATAGGCCATTGGAGGGCTCCCTCATTACTGATTGTCTCAATGCAGAGGAAGGGCAAAGTCTTGGTTGCTTTTGATAACCAGTTTCAGCATTCAGCAGGCTTAGCTATTAGTCATGCATCTTAGCCTTTCCCTATTTACTTTCAAAACACTTAATAAAAATAATAAAAGATTAGGTATAAAATGAAATATTTGTTTGGTACACAGCACCTCGGTATCTGCAGCTTCCACACACTGCAGTGGTTCAGTCTTCTGGGATATTTCTTGTTGATAGAACCATTTGAATTTGTTACCAGTATTAACATAGGAAGCTCCAGAAGAGATAATTGTAGTTTCTTTAGCTGTAAAAGGCTTACTTACAAATCTGGCTTTGGAAAGTTATAGCTGATGAAATGCAGTTCAGTGGGGTAGTATTATAATCCTACCTTTTAGCCTTCATCCAGCATTAGTGGTTTATCTCAATGGGCATAAAATTAGAAACTATTTCTTCTTGTCATACAAGTCTTAGGACTATACATATGGAAGGGTCAGAATAGTGGAGGAAATAGGAGGCAACAGAGCTTCCAGATGATACCTATCACCAGAAGACACAAGAGTTCTTAGTATCTAATGTATCAAAGTTATCAAGGATTTGAACTATGTGTCCCTAAATTTTTTATTACACACAATTGAACTTGCAGTTGAGCTATTTAGAGTATTTAAAAATCTCTTTTCTTTCAAAGAGTTTCTGAAGTTTCTAAGTCAGCATTATCTTAAATTAATAAAAGTTGCTATCTTAATGTGTAATTTCATGTTTATTTGATCAGTACTCTCATACCATTTGTTATTTTACTTTTAGAATGGCACAGAAGATCTCCGGACTGAGCGATTACAAAAAGCAACAGAACGTTTTAGAAATCCTGTTGTGTTCAATAAGGATTCTACAGTCAGAAAAACTCAGCTTCAGTCTTTCAGTCAATATGTTGAGAATAGACCAGGTAGGAACACTTTTAAAAATGTTTCCCATCTTATGGTTTAGTGGTAGTTATACACATACATACATAAATGTGTGTGTGTGTGTATATATATATATATATATACACACATGTATTATATATATAATGAAGCTGATAATGTAAATCCACATTTCAATACACAAATATCAAGCTTTATAATAATTTTACATGTCTCTCCCCTTTTTTTAAGAGATGAAAAGGCAGAGATCAATACAGGAAGATACAAAGAAAGGAAATGAGGAGAAGGCAGCGATAACTGAAACTCAGAGGAAGCCATCAGAAGATGAAGTGCTTAATGTATATTAATTTTTTGTGTGGTTTCATGATTGCTGATAATTCCAAACTGTATGTGGAAATAGTGCCTTTATTTGTTAAAATGAGATGTTAGGTTTTTTAAGATGTCAATCTCCAGTGCATTCAAAGCAGAGTGAGAGGGGTGCGCTGTTGAATTAGTCTGCAGTGTGGTGATAATTGTCAGATAAAAAAAAATGAATTTTTCAGAGTTCCACAGCCCCAGCTTCCTTGAGACATTTCCATCAGGGCACTTCCCATAAAGAGATTCCAGTATTGATCTACCGGGAGGATTTTAATTATTACAATAGCAGATACCGCAGAGCTGCAGTTAGAGGGAAAAGTCACATGAGACCTGCTAGAATTTCTCAGCCAACCCATTTTGTTGGCTTGGGTTAATGGGTGTTCAACCTTTCCATTATCCAGATCAGCCGTGAATTACTAGCTGAATGATGTTTGCATTAATATAATATATATGGTAATTTCTTCACTTAATTAACGGGGAGGTTCAGCTCAGTAGGGGTATGGGCTGATCATGTGTAAAATTGATTTGTGAGGGAAATATTTGATAGACCGCAGGGAGAAAGCTGCTTTTGATGGACAGCTGCAGGACAGAAGCAGGAAGAACAAGTTTTAACTTGAATTTTTGTCTGGAAATGTAGCTCTCTTTAATGGTACTTTCTTATTATCTATAGTTTGTCTAAATATTTTCATTGTTTTTACTGTTAAAATAGTTAGTCTTTGTTAAATTTTAAAAGCCCTATAAATGCACTCAGAATTACCAACTGTATTTTAGGACTCTAAAAGCTTCTCATTTTAAGTTATTCACCTTTAGAAGACCTGGAAAGGTCTAAGTACAAAGAATATCACTGGTATATCCCAATGAAGTATTTGGTATAACTCTAAAGAAATCTGGTTATGAAATTAATTACTAATTTTAACTAATCAGCTAAAGCAATGAAGTTTGTGTGTTGCTTATCACTTCTGTTTTCTTATATTTTTGTTATTCGTATTGTCTTAAAAAACTACCATGTTTGTTTTTTCCCTTTGGATGGGATTGAAAAAAAGGAAAAGTCCCTTTTGAAACTGCTGTCACCAAAAAAAGGAAAAGTCCCTTTTGAAACTGCTGTCACCAAATCATTCCACATTTTAAAGTTATCATTATCATTTATTGTTATAATTTTTCCATTCCATTTTGTATTGAAATAGCAGTATATCCATTTTTTATGAATCTTTTTAAAACACAGTGACTTTTTAAAATGAAATTATCTTGAGAAGTTATTGGTTTTATGATTTCTTAAAATATTTCAACTTTATATTTGTCAACTACCATAATCAATTTAACAATTAGTTGGTATAAATTGATTTTACACAAATGATTTACTAGTTCAGAAAGTGTATAAGCTATAATTAGAGTTAGATATGTTTATTGATTATGAGAATTCCACAATATGCTCATAATTAACAATTTTTTATTGTGCTTCTTGTTTAAGGAATGCAAAAGATAATTTCTCATTGCATCTTAGAGATTAATATGCTTCTAGGTAGGGAAAGCATGTGACAGAAGATTTTACACATTTATCTCAATGAATAAATAATGTTATAAGTGCTGATGATAATAGTGGTGATGGTGAGAATAATCACTTAAGCAGTTCTTTAGTTGTTCTCAGTTGCTTAGATTTCTTTGCCCTAGAAAAGTCAAAAAGTAAACAGGTATTCCAAAGGTAGCTATATTTAATACATTTTGTGGCAATACCATAAATTATAATCCAACCCATCATGACTTAAATTTCTAATGTGAAAATAAAAATTTTTGCTGTATTAGCACTTTCTAATAGAGCTGCTATGTTTCAAATAAAACTTTTAAGAAAAATTTTTTTAACATGAATGGTAAATTTTAAAGTCGAAATCCAAACTTGGCTAAATAGAAGATTAACCAAATCAGTATACAAGTTGCATTAAATCCTGTGTAGCAAGGTTTGAAACCACCTGTCAGGTTAGAATTTACAGCTTATAATAATTAGTAATAAAAAACAGAATGACATGTTTAAATACAGAAGCTACTGTCAGGAAAACTGGAGACACTGCAATCTTCTTTTATCATGTTTTAAAAGTATAGTCCCAATAAAAGCAAAAAATATATCTTTTTAATTTTACATTTTTATACAGTAACTCTGATTTCTCTCAGGATGGATAAAGATCAATTTCTTAGTAAAACTATTTTTGCATGTTACACTTTTTCCTCTCTTTTCTTTAATAGTCACCAAAGGGAAAATTCTCTGCTGTTCTTGTCCATTCCCAAATAATTCTGACTTCACTCTAAGGATAATTTTTAAACTTAGTATTCACTTTTTAGATCTTATAAATCTTGGTGTGAAATTACGAGTATAATACTAAATAGCTAAAATGTTCTCTATTTACAAAAGTTTGGTATATATAACACATGAAAAATTGCTAAATCACAGGGATAGAGTTGCTTTTTGCTACTTAGGATGATACTAAGGGTGTATTTAGTTCTCTAGGTAAGTGCTTTACTAAGTGTTTTTAGAAAGGAAAAATGCAACTTACAAGTGATTTTTTTTTCCTTCCTGTTTGTTCTCGTTAACAGAAAGGGTTCAAAGACACCAGTCAGTATGTTGTAGGAGAATTGGCAGCACTAGAGAATGAGCAAAAGCAAATTGACACCCGTGCCGCGCTGGTGGAGAAGCGCCTTCGCTATCTCATGGACACAGGTACGGTGCCCAATTACACTGTAAACAGTTTTGGCAAATTGAGCGTTCACAAACTCTTATAGAGTTTTGGAAGTGTGAATCTTTGAAGCCTGAATGTTCAGCAAAACTGCCTTGAAAATAAAAAGGCTGCGATTTGCAGCCACCTCTCTGGGCCCTGGTGATAAGAGTGCCTTCATGGGAAGTGATAACTCGCCCTGATACCGTGTGAGCCAGCACTATTGAACAGTGTGCTCATCCATGCAGAGTTGGAATACACATCTGTGCCTCATTGATATGCCACTGGTTAAAAAAAAAAAAAAAGTAAGATCTTTACTGTTCTACTGATTCATTGGGAAAAAAAAAAAAAAAAAGATTTGGCCAGCTAAAGCCATGTACTGCATGAAACAGAGCACTGTGCATAGGGGACGGCTCCATGGACTAGATCACTGAAATTTGAGAATACTATCTGGTTACTGATGCTCCACAATTTTTTTCAAGAGAACAGGTTTTTAAAAGTCTGTAATACTTTGTGTCACAGTTGCATTTGAAAGGATTAAGGTATATATAGTAAGGTTTGTAAAGATGGGTTAGAGCAGCAAGTTAGCCCCTAACCAGAGGGTAGATTGTCATTTAATGCTGATTGCCAGTGGTGATTGAATACATCTAAGAGCACAGTAAGCTATTGGAAAAGAACTCTATATGTGTGTGTGTGTGTCTTTAAAATTCTCCTACAAAAGAATAAAAATGAGAAATAAATTGAAATAATGCATACCAAATTTTTTAAAAAGTCAAAAAAAGAGAAGGAAAAATCTATTTCTCTAATTAATTGCATTAAACTAAAGTAGCATAATTTAGGATGGAAATGCTTTCTTGAACTTTTTCTTCTCTATTTTCCAAAAATATATTTACAATGAAAGAACTCCTTCAGAAGTAAACATTTATGTCAGACATTTGAAAATACATATATTACTGAAATCAAAACATACTACAGGAAGGGGTCTTAGGTTTTATCTAGCCCAGTAAGTTTTGGACATGTTCTTTGGAGCCCCAGAGCTTCTTCAGAGGCGCCTCAGGGGCTGCCAGGACAATAAGGGAGCAGAAAGTAGACATGCATCTGACTTTCTTCTCTTACTTCAAAGAGAGTGGCTCTGAGTTTATTTATTTGAAATAGTGTGCTTCTTGGAACAATTAGTTTAAAGAAAAGATTCTACTGCTTAAGTTTTTTAAAAACTTTTTTCTAGGAAAGCATTACCTAATCTTGGCATTATACAAGTAAGGAGACTGAGGTACAGAAAATGCTCAAGGTTATACAGATCATCAACTGGAAAACCTTGGAGCAGAATTCAGGTTACCAGAATCCTATTGTACAGGACCCTTCTCATTGCATCAGCTTACCTAGACCATGTTTATTATTCCCTTAACAAGGTAAATATAACAAGGTACATATAACAAGTCTTGCCAAAGTGCATATACATTGTATAGAATCAACATGGATCCATAAACCAATATATTGCTTTACATTTGAATTTTTCCTTTGATTTATGAAGGGTTTTTAAAATATTAGCTACATTAGCTATATAAAAATGTAAATACCAAGCATGGTGGCACATGCCTGTAATGCCAGCAGCTCAGTAGGCTGAGGCAGGAGAATACCAAGTCCAAAGCCAGCCTCAGTAACTTAGAGAAACCCTATCTCAAAATAAAAAATAAAAAAGGGCTGGGGCTGTGGATCAGTAGTTAAGTTCCCCTGAGTTCAATCCCTGGTATCAAGAAAAAGTAAATACTAGATAATGTAATTTCTGTAATACATTCTTAAGTTATTTTCCTTTAAACATTTTAAGGAGACAAATTTCTTTTCCAGTTTTAGTTTGTTTTGATTTTTAACAAATGGAAGTAGACAGCCTTCCTTGACTATATTAAATAATTCAGGTGTTACTATTCAAGAAACCTTGTGCCACTAGTAAAAAAGTTAGAAATGCAATTTCCTTTTCTTCTTTCATACATGGAGCTTGATTTATTGAGGGTTTCAGCCAAAATAGACTCAAGTTTTCTATCCCAACTCAAACATCACTAGTGAAGTTTTCAATTGGCCCATTTCAACTTGAGATAGTTTATAATCTAAAAGACAATCATAAACTATAGGTTGACCCTAGAACCTCTTAGGTACTATTATATTCCTTAGTCCACAGGACAGAATCATTTAAGAGGACCTCATTAGTAAAGGCAGAGTCAGGGTTTGATCCTTGGTTTTTAGGTTTTCTAGCTCTTTACTCGGGTCTCTTTCCCCACCATGTCTTCTGTATTTTATCTGCTATTTAAGTTTTAATATACTTATAGGTAACTGACTATATTCAATCTTTTTACTGATTTTCAAGTTAAATAACATAAAATCACTACATTAGTTGAAAGCATACAACTCTACAGTGTTTAGCACATATATAGTTTTGTGTGATCACCATCAGTATACATTTCCAGAGGTTTTTCATCACCACAAATTCTATACTCGCTAAACAGTACTTCTCCATTTCCTCCTCCCCTAATCCTTGGAGAAATTCTAATCTACTTTCTGTCTCTGAATTAACTTTATTCTAGATGTTTCATATAAGTGGAATTAAATAATATTTGTCCTTTTGTGTTTGGCTACTTTCACTTAACCTAATGTCTTCAAGGTTCATCTATGTTGTAGCATGTACCTGTTAATCATTCCTTTTAATGGTTGAATAATATTCATATATACATGTATGTATATATATGCATATATGTATATATATTACGTTTTGTTTATGCACCTGTTGATGTACAGTTGGGTTGTTTCTACTTTGGGGATGCTATGAATATTTGTATATCAATATCTTTTTGAATCTGTTTTCAGTCCTATTGGATATATATCTAGGATATTCTGAATCTTCTCAATTTTAAATTAGTTGTGAGGTTTACTTATAATTCATAATACATTTTCCAAAAGTAACACTGTTATAAGTGTCCACAGGCCAAACTAACACAAAAAGACCTATTAATTCAAAATAGTTATCCTAGACTTGAGTCCTAGGTTCCTAGAACTTGAGCAACACTGGGTTTAAAGAACCACCTGTTTGACATTGAAGAATCTGTATCTTGAGGTAATAGAGAAGGAGACAGCCTAGATGGTGGCTGTAGTAAGAAAGTAGGACCCTCAGTGGATTATGCAACAAGATGAAGAGGTATCAGTATGAGAATGGCAATAGCTGGAGAACATCAGTGGGAGAGATAGAGCAAGGATGAGGATTTCTATGTCTGGCTCCTTCTGAATTTGCTGAGTTAATCCTAAAACACTGATTGTCTGAAAACTCAATAGCAATACTCTACATGTATGTGTGTGTAAATATTTTTTCTTCATACACTATGCTTCAAGGCATATTATTTTCTATCCTATCTTGAGCCCTGTAAAATCTTTATGCAAATACTAGATTGTTTTCCATCAGCTCATAATGGCTTCCTTGTGTGTGTGTGTGTGTGTGTGTGTGTACATGTGTGTAATTTTTTTAAGTTTCTAGTTCCTAAAGTTTGTAATGATTACTGCTTAGGAAACAGTAAAACTTACTACAAATCTATATTATATGTATTCCAAGCTGACACTTTTTGTATATAAGTATAGTGCTAAGGGATCTGTGCCAGCAATGTTGTAACTCTCAAAAAATGCAGTTTACAGGGGAAACATTGACAGGCCCTTTTACTGTAGTGCCACAAGTCATGTTACTATGATGAATGGTGTTTCTTTTCCATTCCATTTCATCTGATGGTTATCAAACTCTTACCATACAGCTGTAAGTGTAGCTCAGTGGTAGAACATTTGTCTAACTGCACAAGGCCCTAGGTTCAATCCTTAGTACCGCCAAAAAAAAAAAAAAAAAAAAAAAAAAAAAATCCAACTTTCTTACTGTAGAATTGTAGTGTTTTAATCTAGTGATTTTTTTAAATTCACAATACTATATTTACATTTTGAGTATAAAAATTAGATATAGGGGTCTGGGATTGTAGCTCAGCAGTAGAGCACTTGCCTCGCATGCATGAGGCCCTGGGTTCGATCCTCAGCACCACATACAAAGCAATAAAATAAAGACATTGTGTCCATCTACAACTAAAAAAAAAATATTTAAAAAAAATTAAATATAGGAGGTTACAATAAAATTGTATCTTACAACTTTATAACCTTTGAACACACAGTAGCCTGATCACCTCCTGAAGTCCCAAGCCAAAAATACTGATTCCATAGCTTTTTGTTGAGTATTTGCTCCAAAAATCCAACTGGACATTTAAAAATATTAAATATACTTTGGGGCAAATGAAGTAAAAGAAATCTTTCTACATGTTCTTCAGAATTTCTCTTTACTTCTTCCTTTGAGGAACCACATGTAATATTATTAAAGCTGCTTTAAAAGAAGGGAACAGGGCACATACACCAAAGTAAAATTTATATGAATTTTATTAGAATTTTTCCCCTTAAAATCTCCAGAATTATCCTTTATCTTTACCTAAAGATGACAATGATGGCCAATATTGATTGCATGCCAAGTCTCCGTGTGTGTGTGTGTGTGTGTGTGTGTGTGTGTTCCAAGCTACCACTTGGTATACAAATATAGTTCTAATGAATCTGTGTCAGCAATGTTATAACTCTACAAAAATGCAGTTTACAATGGAAACATCGATGGGACCTCTTACCATAGTGCTATAAGTCATGTTACTATGATAAATGGTGTTTCTTTTGCATTCCCAATATGTTTTCATTTGATGGTTATCAAACCATGTGTTTG
>PVHX01003353.1:112500-145071 GCA_004024805.1 Geosciurus inauris
GTTTTTCTTCCCCTAAGCCATGCTGTTAGACAGTTAATTTAAAAAAAAAAAAATCAGTACCCAAATGTTTCTAGAAAAACAATGCAGACTTTTGAAATGCATTTAAAAATTACTTGGGCACTGGGAATGAGTGATAGAGCAATTGCCTAGTATGTGTGAAGCTCTGGGTACGGTCCCCAGCACTGCAAAAAAAAAAAAAAAAATTGCATTGGATTATTTGCTATCATGTGTTATTCACAGTAAACAAATCCCTAATTTGGCCCCTAAATAAACTAAAACTTCGTATTCTACCTTATTTATCTCACATAGAATAAACCTTTTTTAGTTTAGACTCTAAATGTTACAGAATGTGAAATATTTGTGATAAAAACATGCATATAATACTTATATTTAAAAGACTTCCTTTAGGAGAATAAGTTTCTTAGATTCCAGAGGTTTCAGGGGTTTTTTTTTGTTTTTAAGTTCACATCCATATGTTGTTAAAATGTTGTTGGAAAAAAATCACACCAGTCTTGTGCCATGAAGATTATAGACTCCTTGTAATGTGCTTTAAAATCTTTAGTATAGTTATTAACCTATATCTTTATTCTTTTCACTTATTTTTTAAACTACATATGAACACAACTCCTATTTAGCTTGCTGGGGAAATCAATTTTCTAGAACATTTCTTTGTACCAGTATGCAAATGGATTTACATAGGAATAAGTCTAGGTTTCCTTAAGAGGGCAACAGAATTGAAAACTGAGGCCAACAAATAAATGAAAGTTTCTCTAAATCCATTGGATAATAGAGGCAGTGTTAAGGCTAACCATAGTGTTGAACTAAACAGAGGGATTACTCCTGGGTTTTGCATCAGTTGTTTTCTGCCGGGTGGCCTCACTTGTCAAAAAAGAAGAAGAAGAAGAAGTTAGTTTAACAGGCAAACATTCACATGGGCACATTGAGAAAAGAAGTATGCTTAATTCCATCAAAGCTTAAAAAATCAATCATTAATTTATTCTAACTACAATTGTTGGTCATTTGTGAAAAACATCTGGCCTTTAAGTTGTAGGAACCTAAACACCAGTATAATGTGAATACTTGTGAAGAAGCTTCAAATTTGATATAGTATAAAAAAGCTGTTAGTATATGTGTAGCTTATCTAGATATACATTGCATTTGCTTACTTATAAAGCTTTAGCCACTTCATATTTTGGACTTAGAAATTTTATAAATGCAAATATAGTATGCTTTAAAAAGTATAAGATTATTCATTTGCAGCCCTAAGAAGTCCCATTTCTTTACATGTTTTTCACAGTTGTTTACCACAGTGGTATTTCAGCAATCTTGGTATTGTAAATCTAAATTGTTTATAATCAGTCTAAATTCAAGATAGAAAATATGATTTTGTGAAATATTTTTAGAAGGAACATATCCTGCTTCCTATATAGCAAAGTAATGGTTAAAATATTTGTTTTAAAGCTGGATTTAGATACTCTTGACCACTAATGTGATATAGCTAGTACAAATGATTTTGTTCAAGAAATGTTGGTAGGAAAATGCAGTGAAAGAAACAATATTGCAGCCTTATTCATACCAAAAAGAATAGAAGTAATTCAGTCATTATGACTGTGATAACATCCATTTCTTATTCTTAAATCAGCAGAACAGCTCAATGTTGGGATATATTTAAATATTAAGCTTTAAGTTAGTCAAGTTTCAAGTTCTCATAATATATAAGTAGCCACATCATGACTACAAAATGATACATAGTAGGTCTTTTCTGTTTTTGTTATGGTTTAAAGAATGGTCTTTTAAATTTTAGAATAAAGCCTGCAAATTAAGTTTAAATTAGAAATATTTAAAAATTATATCATTTGAATTACATGTCTATGAACAGTTAATATATAAAAGCTAATTCCTGTGATAACATACTACTTTATACAGGGGATTGAACCCAGGGGCTTTCACATGCTAGGCAAGTGCTCTGCCACTGAACTATATCAGCCCTTTTTATATTTTGGTGCAGGGTCTCCCTCATTTGCCTAGGCTGGCCTCCAGTTTGTGATACTCCTTCCTCAGCCTCCTGTTTTAAGTTCACATAGTTTCGTACCATATGAAGGAAATAAAACATGATATTGCTTCATCAAAGGCTTCATGTAAAAATGGTTCATTCTCTTATTGTTAAACTAGTTTTTTGTTTTGTTTGTTTGTTTTTGCTTTGTTTTGATTGTGGTGCTGGGAATTCAACCTAGGATCTTTCCTATGCAAGGCTTTACCACTGAACTACATCCCCAGTTATATTAAATCAGTTCCTTTTATCAGTTACTCATATACTATATCTTATTCACCACTGGTCTTTTGTTGTTGTTGTTATTTTTTGTTTGTTAGCAGTACTGGGGATTGAACCAAGGGGCACTCTACCACTGAGCTAGATCCCTAGCCTTTAAAAAAAATTACTTTGAGACAGGGTCTTGCTAAGTTGTCCAGGCTGGCCTCAAAGTTGTGATCCTGCTGCGTCAGTCTCCTGAGTCACTGGAATTATAGAAATATGCCACTGTGCCTGGCTTCACCACTGCTCTTTAGCTTCCCCTGGCCTTGTGATAATTACAAATTTTTAGAGACTATAGATAGTACTCATAAATGAGAGTTGATTTTAATAATAAAAATAATAATAAAAATAATTTTTCACAATGATGAAATATATTAATCTTTAATCTAGACATTATTTCACCTATACAATAAACATATTATTGTAACAATGACCATGTTTCTAAAATATACATTGAAAGTAGATCTAAAAATTTATATGTCAAACATAGAAGTTACTTGTAAAACTTTATTTAGCCCTCGTTTTAGAGGCACTGATGTCCAAAGTACTGTTAGGATACTAGAGATGAGAGAAAAATCACTTTAAAAAGCTTGTGCAATATAATGTTTGAAATGGTTCTTTGAGAATGTGCAGATTATGTCTTGCATAGGGACTCCTTCCAGCTCTCTGGGAAAATGAGCTGTTGACATTCTTTTGGGTCATCATCCAAGATAGGAGGGCAACCACAAGGATTTAGCAGATAAATTCATCCCCAAAGACCTTTATCCATTACACTGCAACTTGGAAACATTTATTTATGTTGAATAGTAGCATTAATGTAGCTTTTAGCTCTTATAAGTCTCACATTTAAAAAAAAGAAAAAAGAGAAAGAAAAGATGACAGTGAAGAAACTTTAATGAGTACAGTAATAACTTATTTAAGTCTTCTAAGAGGCATTCTTTATTTACATAATTCTAAAGCACAAACCACTTTTTTTCTCTATGCTAGTTTCAAAAATAGAATTGGAATCTTATATATTGAGCACTAAACTTTTGAACTTTAACTGAATCAGTCCTGTGTTATTTGTTAGTCATTTATGACAATGAGCAGAAAATAAATTTTCTTTAATGTTGTAGTCTGAAATGAGTGTCAACATTTGCAAATGATTGAAAGTAATCTAATTTGGGTTCTGACTCTCTCTAGACCATGATTCAGGACAAGGGAAAAGCAAAGCTGTAATAAAATTATTAAGTGTATACATTAAGATTTACACACATGTCCTTTTCTCATAAATAGTGAAAAAAACTTTTTGACTCAAATTGGAATGATACTAATATAGGACTGAATGTGCAGGAAAGGTTCCCACAATGCATTGTGCAAACCTAGGGCTAACAAATACCCTGCTGCTTTGAAACCCCCCCAAAAGACAAAGGCACAATGAAATAGAAAGCTTACCACCGGTAGCTTTCAAAACGACAAACTAGGCAAACTATACATCTCCACCACTCCAATTTTGTCAGAATGCTAATGAGCTTGCTCTGATCTTTACTCGCCTTCCCGTGTTTTCTACATCTTCAAGGACCACATGGTGCTAGCAAAATAAAGACAACTAAATGAGAATTTCGAATGCTTTTTGTGTTAGGACCTGGTGCTTTTCAGTGGACGCACTCGTTGAATATTCTCAACTTAAAAGAGTACAACAGGGGGTTGGGTATGAACTTTTTAACAGGAGGAAATTTGAACAAAAGTAAATTAGTGAGATGAAGAAAATATGAGAAAAATTTCTGATTAATTTCCACTCCATAATATCAATGACACCTTCAGCCCCACTCATACTCTTCTAACAAGAGATGCTGATAAAAGATGAATGATTCTGTGTTGTTCACAGTGAATGTTTAGTGGTTTTTTAATAGCAGCATTCTACATAAAAGGCACCAGGAAGTACTCCGCATTAGCAGTTGAGATCACTAGTTAATAGGATGATGTCTTTTAGCTTTTGTCACAAGATTATTAGAAAGGATGGGTTTCTGTTCTCATCATTGCATAGTTTGGAGTGCCTGTTGAGTACAAGTGCTAAAATACAGGTTTCTCAGTATTGTTTCACATGTAAAGCAAAAAGCCTTTTAATGCAACACCTTTTTCCTTTTTTACCAGGTGATTTTGTTATTGATCTCTAATCTGCCCTTTTAGCTGTATTAAATGCTTGAAGTGTTCTGCTTTTCACTGTATCCTTGATGCTAGCTATTTGTGTCTATTAAATTTATTAACATTAAAGCAAGATCTATAGAAAGCATTAGATTCTACAGTTTAGAAAATGGCATATTATATGGTTTTTAATGGTTTAGGTTATAGATAACAACATAAAGATTGCCTATTATTTTTATGAGATTTTTTTTTATGCTGGGTATTGAACTCAAGGCCTTACACATACTAGGCAAGCACTGTATCACTGAACCACATCTCCGTCCCTACTTTTGTGACATTTTTAATTATATATCTCAAAGGAACATATTTTTCGTTATCCCCCTTTTCTCTAGTAGTCACTGTACACTTACTCGGGGAATAACAGTACTCAGCTCCATCTCTCACTACATCCATATCTAGAAAAGGAAAAATAAAAACCAACTGGGGACATTATTATAAATCATGATATCTGAACCTGGAGTTAAACTAATTCTTTACAACTAATAAATACCCAGGAAAAGATGTTCAATAAGAAATAGTAACACCTTTCAGATTTTGTTAGGAGAACATTTTTGCCAATGTTCCTCATATTTAACATACACATTTGATGTTCCTATGTTCTATTCCTTAAATTTTCTCTTATCCTAAAATATTTTATTTTTGTACTTTGTACTTTGTTCACATAGTTCAAATATTGCCTCTTAAGATATTGTAATGTGGGGAACAGTGGTGTGGCCCAGCGGTTCAGCTACTTGCCCAGCATGTGCATGGCCCTGGGTTCAATCCCTAGAACTGCAAAAAAAAAAAAAAAAACTATAAAAAATACAAGACATTGTAATGCATTCCCATTTCTAACAAAATAAGGGGGGAGGAAATTCTACAATAATAGGAATAACTTGGAGAACCATAGTTAATAAGTCAGGATAAAGTAAAGACTCTAAGTATCATAACAGTTTTTATGGTTTGCTAGTTCTAAATTCTATATAATATGCTATTTCTATGTCTCTCCTAACTGTGAGTGAGAATTAGGATTCATGTAATAAAATGTCTCCATTTTGTATAGATGTTCTATTTTATAGCAGATATATGCCTGTCTCCATACAAGTTATTATAAGAAAAGAGGCCATGTCATTTAAAATTATACACTGAACTTAGTGAGATAACTAAAAAGAAAAGTAGATTTGTCATTAATGCAATTTTTTCTAACATGACGTGCCATAATAAAATAGAAAATGAAGTTTTTGGCTTATTAAAGTTGAATATTTCCACCTGATCTCAACATACAAAATATCAAATAGAGAGACAAGGTTATAATATCTCTCCAAAGGAATCTTTTATAAGTAGAAACAAACTGAGGGAAATTGGTATTGTAAAGCAAAAAAAATTATGTCTAAGATTCTGAAATATTAGAATTAGCCTCTTATTCTCTACTAAAATAATTACTACTGATAATTCATAGGGCATTGAATCTGTGCCATAATACATAAGCCAGTTTAAAAACATACATGTAACATTTTCTGTTTATAAATTTTCTGCAAAGTAAGTTTTGTGGTTTTTTTGTTTTGTTTTGTTTGTTTGTTTGGTACCAGGGATTGAACTCAAGGGTACTCGACCACTGAGCCACATCTCCAGCCCTATTTTGTGTTTTTATTTAGAGATGGGGTCTCCCTGAGTTGCTTAGTGCCTCGCCCTTGCTGAGGCTGGCTTTGAACTTGCAGTTCTCCTGTCTCAGCCTCCCTAAGTGCTGGGATTATAGGCCTGAGCCACCACACCCAGCTCAAAGTGAATTTTTAACACAGTTTCTGAGGCAGTGAGCCACATTCTTTGATATACTTGAAGAGTTGATAGTGTCCATTCCTTTTTGGAAATAAAATGCTAACATTCTTTGGTAAATGAAGTGTTATTTGTCTGTTTTATGCATCTGTGTGCTTTTCATTGTGTAAGTATTTTGGTTACTTTGCTACCTAATTCTAGGAATGCAAAATAACATAACAGTTATCTAATTGCAAGAAGTAATATCACACCATGCAACTACATTCTAGTGCAATACACAGAAAAGTAAAAAAGCATAAAAGAGCATGTCAGACAACTGATTCTGTTACATCCTTGCTTAGCAGAATCATAGCTAGGTAGGAGAACAATGAGCCAAGGCCCAGCTCTCCAAGTTTCTCTGTCAACCTTCTTTCTAGTATTCCTGTCCATGATGTACCAAACCCCATCCATCTTCCATTCCTGTTGGTGTAATTACAGGAGAAGCTATTTTTCATGCTTAATCCTAAGTATTCTTTCATCTGAAAACACAGACTGGGCCATTCCAGCAGTGAATTGGGACCTTGGCTGAGAGGATGATAGCCAGGGCACCACTCTAGCTTTTGCTGTATTCATCCCTACTTAAAATCTCAGCTTTATGGGCTATAAGCCTCAGTTTCCATTGTAATAGAAGGATACTATGACCTTAAACATAAAAACTGAGGGCTAGGGGTATAACTTGGTGGCAGTGTTTGCCTAGTATTTGTGAGGCCCTGAGTTTGATCCCCAGCACTGCAAGAAAACCCCCAAAATGAGGGAAAAGAAACTAGCTCTAACTCTTATAAAGGATGAAATTCATTTATATTTTTATGTCTTAGGATTTTCATTCATTCAACAAATATGTTTTGATCCCTGGTTATGCTTAAGGGACTATAAAGAATGTAAAAACCCTGAGTAGTGACAATACTTAATTTAATTTGGGACACACTGGGTCGAAGGTGATATAGTGTTAGCTAAGAGATTTGTGAGAATTTAGTTAGATACTTTGTATCAAGCATTTGCATAGGACCTGGCATATTACATAGAAAGACCTAAATAAATACAAGCTAATATTATTTATATGATCTCTTGAATACTTAAATTTGTCAAGATCTATGTTATGATTTGTATATAAAGTATCCCCTAAAAGCTCCCATGTTATAGTATAAGAATATTCAGAGGTGAAATGATTATAACTATAACCTAATCAGTCCATCCTAGTTTGAATGGACTACCTGGCTGGTAACCATAGGCAGGTCAGGTGTAGCTGGAGAAGGTAGTTCACTTGGGGTGTGCCCTGTAAGGGTTCATCTTCCCTGTGGTCCCTTCTCCTTCCTCTATCTCTGTTTCCTGGCTGCCGTGAACAGAGTAGTGCTCCTCTGCCAAGCCCTTCCACCATGATGTTCTGCCTCACCTTGGACCAATGGAGTGTGGACTGAACTTCTGAATCTGTAAGCCTGAATAAACTTTTCCTCCTCTAAGTTGTCCTTTTCAGGTATTTTGGTCCCAGAAATGAAAAGCTGACTAACACCATCTTCTTTGAAATAAAAGATACCAAAAGACGAAAAACACTAATATGCTTTACACACATCATCATCAAGCATTAAATAAAATAGTTATAATAATAAATTACTAGCCAAACGCATTGGTGCATGCCTATAATCCCAGCAGCTCAGGACACAGAGGCAGGAGGATCCTGAGTTTAAAGCCAGTCTCAGTAAAATGAGGCACTAAGCAACTCTGAGACCTTGTCTCTAAATAAAATACAAAATAGGGCTGGGGATGTGACTCAGTGGTTGAGTGCCCCTAAATTCAATCCCTGGTAATAAACAAGTAAGTAAATAAATAATTATTATTATTCTCTTTTCACATTTGTACATTTTGTTATTCTGTATATATGTAGTAGGCATTTAATTATTGAAATTAATAATGAATAAATATACAGTGTAAAGGAAATCGTAAAGTGTGTTTTAAACAGAAAATTTAAGATATTTATAGTGCTTTTGTTCTTTACTTTTTACACTTTCGATTTTTTAAACTGGTGATATTAGACTGGGGATGTAGCTCAGTACACTTACCTAACATTCCCAAGCCTCTTTGGTTTGATCCTCAGCACTGAAAAAAAATATAGTAATATTCCTAAATTATTTTCTTTCTATAGTTTTTTTTTTCTTTCTGTAGTTATAAGTGAAACATCATACTTTCAGGTCTTCTTTACTTGCACAATTTGTTCAGCTAATTCTAATATCCATTTCTACCTGTATTTCATTATTTAGAGTACTTAAGGAGGAAAATACATAAATTTTATCTAGAAGTAGTACCTTTCAGTTGTTGAATCATTCTAGTTTATGCAGTAGGCATTGGACTGTAGCATTTCTAGAAAGAAACTTTTGATTCAGAAATGCAGAGAGCCTACTAAGATTCTCATTTCTGACATTTGTTTCTTCGCTCCTTGGCAGTCACTGTATGCCCCAGCTTTTTTCTATATACAGTCTTAAGTTGACTTTCATCTGCTGACTCATGTTTATTCATTTATCCAGAAAAAAATGTATATAATTTCTACCAGTAATTTTGGGAAAGTATTTCCACTACTAGAAATTTTGAATTGGAAATATATAATTTTTGTACCTAAAAAATTATCCCAACACCATAAATTTCAATTTGGAACATGCCTATTTCCTAAAGTGAGGTACGTCCTTATTCTAGATCGCAATAAAATTTTTTCGCATTTAAAAAAGTAGAAATTCCAGGAAAATGTGTTTTTTCTCAGCAACTATCTATGAAATAAAATTTAGGCATTTGAACTGATTTGGCAGCAACATGCTTTTCTTCTGAATGTGAAATTAAATTTGTGTAATGTCATGCCAATGCTAAAATAACATGTTATACATGGAATATCACCCTTTCTTTAAAAAAAAATTAATCTCAGTGACTTCTTTGTGAAAGGGCCAAGATCGTGGTTCTCAAACTTTTATATCCATAAAAAGCCTGAGTTTGTTTTAAAAAAAACAAAAACAAAAACACCCACACAGTTTCCAAGGTCCTACTTCTGATTCAGTGGATCTGGGATTGGGCCCATTTAGGCAGTTCAAATACAGGTGATCCACAGATCACATTTGAGAAACACATGGCTAAGATATGATAAATACAGTATTAAGATTTAAGAACAAGGACTCTAAAATCAGTAAGATCCCAGCTGGAATCTGGTTGGTTTTGGACAACTTACTTAAATTCTCTGAGTCTCTGTTTTCTCAGCTATCTTAAAAAAAAAAGAATAAAAGGCTGATAATACCTTTTTTAGAGAATGGCAGAAGGCTAACACTCAGTATAAAAGTAGCTGTTGCTGTCAGTTGTGGTAGTAGTTTCATTATTTATTATTGTTTCTACTTTTGCTTTAAATTTTTTCTTAGCTTCTAATTTGCCACATCTCCATTCTATAACTCTTTTTTTTTTATGTTATTTCTCCATCTTTCTCTCCTGCTCTCTCTCACTTTCTATTCTTCTCCTCTCCCCTCAAAAAATACCAAAAGAATAGTTCTGGGAACTTGGCATAAGACTGGAAAGTTGTTTTTCTTGTTTTTTAACCCTTAGGTTATCTGTTAATAATTATATATTGATAAATATTTGCATGAATACCATAATTTTCATGTAAATAAATAACTAGGATGAAGCCTTAGGAATTTTGCTAGTTCCTTGAATTGGTATGCTAATTTTTATCTATCTATCTATCTATCTATCTATCTATCTATTTGTTTTGGTGCCAGGGATTGAACTCAGGGGCACTCGACCACTGAGCCACATCCCCAGCTCTATTTTTTGTTTTATGTAGAGACATGGTCTCAGTGAGTTGCTTAGTACCTCTCTGTTGCTGAGGCTGGTTTTGAACTCGCGATTCTCCTGTCTCAGCCTCCCAAAGTGCTAGGATTGCAGGTGTGCGCCACCACACCCAGCTTGCTAATTTTTATGAGATTTGTAGGGCACACCCAAAGTAAACTGAACTTAAATATTATAATTTGAGAAATTATTTTAGGACATCATATAGGAATTGACTTTACAAATGGGTTTCCTGTTCCTGTTTCATCTTGACACTATCCTAAGAACCTGAACCAAGATTTCACAATTTGACAAAGAATGACATCAGAGAAGGACACGTGTGTGTGTGTGTGAGTTGCCTCCTCAGTCTAGCATCAAAATCAGGTAGTTAATAGAAAGATGGAGCTCTGCTCTGACACCCTTCTCCCGTTTTCCTCACATGGAAATGCTTTCCTTTAAAAATATAGATAATAATGTATAGAGAGAACTGGGTGCATACTAGCTCTCGTCAGCCCCTTCTTCTTGAGGATAGAACTATCCAATTATGTAGGCATGAATTTTATTTTGTTATCCAGGCTTAGAAATTTCTACTTGCAAATTATTGTTCATTCTACTTGGAGACCTCGCCAATTTTTTTTCTAGTGGATGGTAAATTTTAATGTTTCTTAGGCCTCTAGTTTCTTTGCATAAGACAACTTAACATACATAATCTTTGTGTCTGTTCCCTGACCTCACATATCATTTCTAATCTGGAACAAGAAAGGCATTCATGCATTCAGGAGCTATTTCCTTTGTTTTTCCTACAATTAAGGAAAAACTAATGAGTTGGTATTTTTTTAAACAAAAATTAGATATTTTTAAATGCTTAATATTGCCAATTAATTTTTAATGTGTACTGAACAGTTCTCTGAAAAATTTTTGTTTTTATTTCAATGGGATTTGGATGAAATTTATAGAGAAAGATTAATCTTAGCCTTAAAGTTTAAAGGATAAACTTTAGTCCAAATACACATATATAAATAGTTATTTTCCAAGCTAGGCCTGTTGGCTCATGCTTATAGTCCCAGCTACTTCAGGAGGCTTGGGCTGAAGGATCACTTCAGTCTAGTAACTAGCAGCTTAGGGAAACTCCTCATCTCAAAAAATAAAAAGAAAGTAAACTGTTCTCCCCTCCTTCCCCCCACCAAGGGAATACACTGGAGTTTACCATCAACCTAAGAATATATGAATTAGTTTTCCCTTTTTTTTTTTTAAACTGATGATATGGAGTGGGAGATAACATGTGAATTCATAGTGCATAGAGTTATAGACATCTCAGTTGCAAGTTTCCCTTGCATTTGCTGACTGGTTGTATACTGCTTCTCCATTCTTTACCCACTCTAAAGCCACCCAATTCCATGCCAGTTCATTCTGACTTAATAGCACCACTTGGTGGCCAAAGCTATGAATTGTGTAAAGTACCAGCATTTCTTCCTCGCTGCATGTTATCCACACCCATGGATACTTTTTGAGCTGAAATTTAACAGACTTGTCATGTCCATATCTTTCATGTTTTTGAAGAATATAGCTTCATAAAAAAGGCTAAAAGTGTAAGTCAAAGGAGACATTTGGGCTGATATAAATTTTTTTTTTTTCGTACCAAGGATTGAACTCAGGGGCACTCTACCACTGAGCTACATCCCCAGCCCTATTGTGTATTTTATTTAGAGACAGGGTCTCACTGAGTTGCTTAGTGCCTTGCTTTTGCTGAGGCTGGCTTTGAACTAGCGATCCTCCTGTCTCAGACTCCCCCGCCACTGGGATTAAAGGTGTGTGCCACCGCACTTGGCCCTAAATTTTTTAACTTACAAAATGAGTTTTAATTTTAAGGCATTTAAATCTACAATAATTTTTGTAATTGATAAACTATATTTCAGTTGTAAATAATTTTATAGAGAAAAAAATCACTAATAAAAAAACACTAATATAGTCATAAATATTTTAATTTCTAATGAGAGTAAATTAAATGGAGCCAAAATGTAACACTTCTAATAAATACCATTTGTTTTAACTCAAGTGCTTATTTTATTTTATTTATTTATGTATTTATAATAAGAAATAGGGTCTCACTATGTTTATCAGGCTGGTCTCAAGTGAACTTCCTGCTTTCGCAGGAACTACAGACATGTACCTCCAAGCCCAACTAATTCAAGTGCTTATTTTATTTTGGTAGTGCTGGGGAATCAAATCCAGGGCCTGTGTGTGCTAGGCAAGCACTGTACCACTGAGCTCCACCCTCAGCCCCTCAAATGCTTATTTTAAATCAAAGTTAAAAGTTAAATAAAACTATAGTAAACATTGTAGTTTAAAAGTAGTATACCAGGGTAGGGATGTAGCTCAGTGGTAGAGCACTTGCCTATCATGTGCAAACCTATGGGTTTGATCCCTAGTATAAAAAAAAAAAGTAAAATATCATTCTAGAAAAAAGTGCCAGCTAGTTCATAAAGCCAACAAAGGTTGGTTTTATATAATATAATTTCATTAAAATATGATTTTTCTTCATTTTTAGAGGATAAATTTGTTTGTGGTGCTTAGAATTAAACCCAGAGCCTTATGCATACAAATCACCTACTCCACTCTACCAATGGACTACATCGTTAGTCCCAATTTTTTTTAATTATGCTACAAATTATCAGTGCCAACTAGGTAGCTGTTTTGCTAAATTCTGAATTATATTATTTGATTTGATGGTAATGAGCATGGGAAATGAACTATTAACAAATACATTGTGAAGAACAAACATTTGAAGTTGATCATAACTTTGGGTGGGAATGTAAATTATTTTAGATGTGATTGTTCTCACCTTTTTTTTTTTTTTGGTACTGGGGATTGAACTCAGGGGCGCTCGATCCCTGAGCCACATACCCAGCCCTAGTTTGTGTTTTATGTAGAGACAGGGTCTCACTGAGTTGCTTAGCGCCTCGCCATTGCTGAGGCTGGCTTTGAACTCACAATTCTCCTGTCTCAGCCTCCCTAAGTGCTGGGATTACAGGCTTGAGCCACCGTGCCCGGCTTGCTCTCACCCTTTTTAAGTGGACTACAGCTTTGGGGGAAAAAACAGACCCAGGGCCATATAGGTAAAGGCTGGAGATTGGCTCTTTAAGATTTATGTCAGAGGGCTGGGACTGTAGCTCAGCGGTAGAGTGCTTGCCTCGCATGCATGAGGCCCTGGGTTCGATCCTCAGCACCACATACAAAGCAATGAAATAAAGACATTGTGTCCATCTGCAACTAAAAAAAAACTTAAAAAAAAAGTTTTATTTCAGAATCTGACATAGACTATTGAGATATTATAAAGTTCTTCAGTTTAAGGAAGGGGATATTTAAAATTTTGTATAATGTTAAAAGTGGTAATCTAACATGTCCTGAGATTAGGTGGAGGATAAATCTGAACATAACTATTGTTGGGAATACTAGAGATTCTGAGAGTCACATATTAGATTTTCTCTGAATTTCAGACTGAAGAAACTGCTATTAGCCAGAAGACCTTTAGAATAGATTTCCTAGAGGGTAAGATCTCGTAATTTCCATCTGAGTAGCTCCTTTAAGAAAAGAAAATGAGAACCAGGAATGTAGGTCAGTGGTTGAGTGCTTGCCTAGCATGTGCATGACCCAGGATTCAATACCCAGTTCTAAAAGAAAGAAAGGGGGAGTTGGAGGGAAAGAAGGAAAAGAGAGAGAGTTAGAGAAATGAGTAATGGGTAGTTGATGGGATTCCACGCATAGGGAGATTGAAAATGGTGAAGTGATTGTAGGATGCATTTTGATTAATTGTTCCAGGAAAATAGATATGTAAAGAAATTAGAAATATCATGCTCAGGGCTGGGGGTTAGGGAAGGAAGAAAGGAAGGAAGGAAGAAAAAGAAAAGAAAAAAGAAAGAGCTCAATGGAATCAACACCTCAAGATTTGCACCATGTTGTCCAGCACATTTACTTCTATGGGTTATCTTTCTGGTGCTTGCATTGGCAGTCAGAGAAACTCTTGAGACTCTTCCATGAGAGATCACCATAATTACTATACCTTGTACCATCAATAATTCTAGGAATCGGGTCAGACACTGTATTGCATTCTTATAATCCCAGCAACTAGAAAGGCTGAGGCAGGAGGATTGCAAGTTCAAGGCCAGTTTGGGCAACTTAGCTAAACCCTATCTGAAAATAAATTTAAAAGGGACTGGGAAGGCGTGGCTATAGCTCAGTGGTAGACTGACCTTTGATTTAATCCCTAGTACCGCAAAAAAAAAAAAAAAAAAAGAAAGAAAAGAAAAGAAAGAAAAAAAGTCCTAGGAATCAAGAGAGGATTCTACAGCACTAGTGTGTGTGTGTGCGCGCACGTGCATGTGTATATACAGAGAGACAGATAGATAGATGTGATATGAATGATGTAATGGGGTAGGAGAGAGAAAATAATATCATTATGTTATTTTTTTTTTAGTTGTAGATGGACACAGTATCTTTATTTTTTTTATTTTTATGGGGTGCTGAGGATTGAACCCAGTGCCTCACGCATGTGAGGCAAGCACTCTACCACTGAGCCACAATCCCAGCCCCCCATTATGTTATTTATAGTACCCTAGGCCAGGTATTATTCTGTGTTTTACATATTTTAATTTCTTTAGTCATCATAAAACTCTACAAAGTAGTACTGTTATCTCCATTTTAAAGATAAGGAAACTGAGGCCTGAGGAGATTAAATAGCCTACCCAAGTTTAACAGCTCTTAAAGAGCAGAGCTGAAACCTGATAAGTGAATGCCAGGCTGTATATTCTTACTTGACCATTTTCATTAAATGACCATTTCCATTGCCCCTGTGGAGTCAAGGTTACCAAGGAAGTAGACAGGTCTATGCTTGGTATCCTGTTTTTGGAAGGTACCACATACTAACCTATAATTCAAGGACCCTATGGACACCCCAGTGAGGAAGAAAGGCTGACTTCTTTTGTGAAGGACAATACGCTACTCTGAGATCTTTGTTAAGTCCTAGTTACCTACATGGGAAAAGTAACTGAAATCCTCTGCAATAGATGAATTAAGTGAACAGAATGAAAGTTTTCTTATCTATCAAATGTAGTCTGGGGTTTTGTGGGATTTGTTTTTGTTTATTTTATTTTTGTGGTGCTGAGCATCAAACCCAGGGCTTTGTGTGTGCTAGGCAAATGCTCTACCACTGACCTATCCCCATAGTGCCAGAGATAGAGCTAAGTTTTTTGTTTGTTAGCTTGTTTGTTTATGAGAGACACTCTGAAGACTTTGTTAAGGTTGGCCTGAACTCAAAATAAAGAGCCTGTTCTGTTAAGACTGATTACCTATGAGTCCTCATGTATCAAGTGGGTGGCTAAGAATGGTGGTTCACGAGACTACCTTGATTTGAGGCCTGTTCCATACTAGCTAACTTTAAGTAAGTTGTATAAACCTCATTAAATATTTCATGCTATTATTATCATCATCACCATTATTTCCTCTCTATAAGAAAGTTATTGGCTGTCAGTGACATGATGAGGGAAATACATGCATGGCATTGTCTCTCTCTTTTTTGATACTGGGGATTGAACTCAGGGGTACTCGATCACTGAGCCACATCCCCAGCCCTATTTTGTGTTTTATATAGAGACAAGGTCTCACTGAGTTGGTTAGTGCCTCACCATTGCTGAGGCTGGCTTTGAACTTGCAGTTCTCCTGCATGGCAGTGTCTCTTTGACACTGTTCTGATGTCTTCAGGAAATCACACAAGTCCATTGTGAGTGTCTCTTGTGTACTTTACTGAAGAGAACAGCTCCACTAAGAAAGCTAAAGGGGTATTGGATGAGGGATTACAGTGCTGAAACTCACCAATCACCTGACCTGGAAAAACAGCCCTCGCTACATTTGTTTCAAGATGTATAATCACTGAAACCCCACTCAGGTTAAAAATCTACCACAGAAACTTCTGCACCATCCTTAGTTTAAGCTTCTGTGGTTTAAGAACGAACATGGCCAAAGGCTAGTAGAAGATAGGCATAATTCCCTTTAGCTCTCCCTCATGGAATAAAAACATTTAAGGTGCATGTGAGGACATTATATTAAGTGAAATAAAACAAATACAGAAAAACAAACACAGTTACCTCACTTATATGTAGAATGTAAAGAAGTTGAACTCAGTGAAGTAAAAAGAGGAAAATGGTAGTTACCAAAGACAGGGTACAGTGGGTGGGGTATAAAGTGGAAATGACTGGCGTCAAAAGGTACAAAATTTCAGTTAGAAGAAATAAATTCAAGAGCTCACAGTGACTAGAGTTAAAATTTATTCTTGAAAATAGCTGAGAGTAGATTTTTTTTTTTAGAGGGTAGATTTTTAAGTGCTTTCATCTCACTCCAAAAAAGGTAAATATATGAGGTAATCCTATGTTAATCAGTTCGATTTAGACATACCACAATGCATACATATTCCAAAACAACTTTTGTATATGTTATTTTTGTCAATTAAAAATAAGGGGGGCTGGGGCTGTAGCTCAGTGGCAGAGCACTTGCCTAGTACATGTGAGGCATTGGGTTCAATTCTTAGCACCTCATAAAAATTAACAAATAAAATAAAGGCATGCTGTCTATCTAAACTATAAAAAAAATTTTAAATAAATTACAAAGGTACATAATTAAGCTTATATCCTAGTATTACCCGGTTATCTGAATCCAGCCTTGATCAAAGCAGGTGTAGAATGGAGGAGAACATTACTGTACAGGTTTTACAATGTTTTTTTTTTTTTAATATTTTTTAGTTGTAGGTGGACACAATATCTTTATTGATTTATTTTTATGTGGTGCTGAGGATCGAACCCAGTGCCTCACGCATGCGAGGCAAGCGCTCTACCACTGAGCCACAATCCCAGCCCCAGTGGTTTTTTTTTTTTTAAATTCATTTCTTACTGGAAACTGGAGGCTCTGAAGGTTCCTTGATATGATATTTTCAAAGACTTCTAAAGACTTTAAGCAATATTGGAGGGAACTACCTAGAAAAGTAGCTGACTAACTGCATAATACATCTTTGGAGAAACTGTATTAGAAAAAGCACATCTGTGGTACATCTACCTAAATTTGTCCTTTTATTTTAAAAATCATACATATTTAATTTTCTACATTTTCAATAGAATCCAATCTCATTCTCTCCCAATATTTTGTAAATCACGGGCTGGGACTGTAGCTCAGCGGTAGAGCGCTTGCCTCGCATGCGTGAGGCCCTGGGTTCGATCCTCAGCACCACATACAAAGCAGTAAAATAAAGACATTGTGTCCATCTACAACTAAAAATAAAAAAATTTTAAAAAAATTTTGTAAATCAGCTACTTCATCTACATTGATAATTTCATAAACTGATTTTAAAGGAGCTGTGCTTTTAATATCAAAATACCTTCCTGTAAAAAATGGTGAAAACTGAGGCTGGGGATATAGCACAGTTGGGAGAGTGCTTGCCTCCTATGCACAAGGCCCTGGGTTCAATCCCCAACACCACAAAAAAAAAAGAGAAAGAGAAATGAAAACATTTTCCCCGGTAAAACTTTTTGCTTTAAAAATATTTGCCTTTTCTTTCAGGCTTTCTTTTCTTCAAATTATATCAGTTTGTACGTCAGACTATAAATTTTATTTTTTAATAATAATAAACTTTAGATGTATTCCACTTACCCATAATTTTTTATCTTAAAATTTACCTCTTTCATTCTTTGGTATTCAACAATATCCCATAATCTACTTTGTTTTTTTCTGTCTCAGTCTCCCAAGCCAAGCCACTGGGATTACAGGCATATGCCACGCTGCCCAGCTAGTAGCTCTTTTGAGACATTCCATGACATGACTGTGAGAGGGCTCTAGAACAGGGAGAGAGTAAAGAGGAGTCTGCCTGGTACAGTCCAAACTTCAGGAGAAGGAAGAACTGGGAAGGAGGTGCTATCCGTCTGTAAGGGTAGTTCACAGTTCTAGTTTCTCCCTTATTGAAGGGTGCCTAATTGATTCTCCAAGTAGAATACTGTTTGTTCTGTGAATTGATGTCTGTAAAAGTGACTATTTTTTCTAATTTTACAAAATATGTTAAATGTACATTCAAAAAATAAATACAGCCCTTGGGTTCTGAGAGTTTTAACTTAAAGCCAAGCTTGTCAGCACATGTCTATAATCCCAGTGACTTGGGGAGGCTAAGAGAGGAGGGTTGCAAGTTTGAAATCAGCCTTAGAAATTTAACTTAAGACAAGTACCCATATATAGGTAGTCAAACTAGGCGTGCACTTGGGCTGGAAGTGCAGCTCAGTGATAGAGTTCAGTACTTGGGGGGAAAAAGAATGCATTGCCTGTAATGTGTATCATATTGATACCTTTAAAGTCTCTTAGCAATGAAAACAACCCCATCTCATTTAATGTTTTAAAAAAAATACTAAACTATAGGCTGGGGATGTAACTCAGTGGTGAATACTTGCCTAGCATGTACAAGGCCCTGGGTTTGATCCCTAGCCCCCCACACACAGGAAGCTGTAAGTAAATGTCAAGAATTCCATCAGTTATACTTATTCCCATGATGACTACTTAAGTGCTTTGTTATTGTTGTTGTTGTTATCTTAACTTTGTGCTTAGTTTATTACCTTTTCAGAAATCTAACACAGACCTTTGGTATAAAAACAGTTTTTTCAGGACTGGGGATATAGCTTAGTTGGTAGAGTGCTTGCCTTGCATGCACAAAGCCCTGGGTTCAATCCCCAGTACCCCCCCACACACACACACACACATCTATTCAGACCCCATTAAGGAGTTAGTTCCATAAAATTGCTGTTAATTTCCAACCTATAGAAATAGATTGTGAGCTGAGCGCAGTGGAGCACACCTGTAATCCCAGCACTTAGGGAGGCTGAGACAGGAGAATTGCGATTTCAAAGCCATCCTCAGCAAGGACGAGGCGCTAACTCAATGAGACCCTGTCTCTACATAAAACACAAAATAGGGCTGGAGATGTGGCTCAGTGGTTGAGTGCCCCTGAGTTCAATCTCCAGTACCAAAAAGAAAAGAAAAAAGAAAGAGCTTGTGTATAAATTAATTGAGGAAGAACTTTGATGAAGTTATCTATGCCTACTCCCATAGGAAGTACATGCATAGTCTGTCAGAACTGTAGAATGATCTACACAAATATCTCCCCATATTCATTTTTTACCAAATGGGTAAATAAAATGTGTATTTATTTTGAGAAAGTGTGTTAGTTTTTATTTTATGTCAACAAAGAGACATATTTTCCCTAAAATTTATATTCCTAATGCTATAACAAATATATCATGTTGAGCAAATAGTTTTAAGACAATTGCTGCTAAAACATCAATAAGAATTATGATATTCTTTTATGTTGATTGAGGATATTCTTAGAGCAGAAACATTTGTTTATATAGTAAAATTAATTTTCTTAATATAGCTTTATTTCCTTCCTGTGTCTAAATATTTTCCAAAACTGGGACACCGTAGTTTGGCAATGGTGTTTGTTGGCTTTGGAGTTCATGCCTCTGACCCCTCCATCTTTCTCTGATACCAGTTGGTTGGATACTTTCATGTGTCTTTCCATTACAATAAGTATTTTAAATATCATTCTATAATCCCTGTTAGGACAATTTTTTATGTCAACATTTTTGGTTTTACAGTTGGTTTAACTTTGGTGTGATGTATTGTCTAAGGGAGCTGTACTTGATCACTAGTCAGCCATTCCCCACTATGGGACTGTGGCAAGATTTCAGCATTCTTTAATATTTTCATGGTTGAAAACCTTGACTTTGTTTATATGTATAATAGCAGAATTACATCTACATGGTTTTACTTTTTCCCACTGAATTCATCCTATATTCAGCTACAATTGTATTTATTGTTCCTTATTTTACATTTATATAAGAATTCACTGTCTAAAATATAATTTTTTAAATAGATATTATGTTGAAAACAATAATAGGAAAAGTTGATTTAAAAGACAGTTTTGAAATATGATTTTAGAACTGGGACTGTAACTCAGTGGTAGATGCCGAGCATGCACAAGGTCCTTGGTTCAATCCCCAGCACTGCAAAAATAAAATAAAATGTGATTAATAATAATTCCAGGATTTTGACATCACTTTTCTTTTATTCATTTGAAACATACTAAAAACACTACTTCTGAAAAAGTACATGAAAACTACATACAGATTCTTGTATAAGTGAATTCCTGAAGGAAATTACATCTTAACTTGAAATCTTATTTGTTTGTGAGGAAATGGAATATAACCATAATTACTATAGTCAACTACTATTTATTAAGTATATTACATATAGTACTGTGTGGAATGTGCTGCTATTAAGTGGTTTTTACTAACTGTGTTAGAGAAAGAATAATTTGAAGTCATTTTAACAGATAGCTATTTTTCCTGCCATTATCATTGTCTTGATTTTTTAATAATTTTTACAATTTATATTTCAACTACAGTTGATCAAGAGAAAAAATCTGACATTAAGAGAGTATAATATCAGAAAAGACATTACATATCTGGAGGCAAAATAAAAAACAGAAGTCTTTAAAGGAAATAAAATACAAAATATATTACCAGAGACTATATTAATGTTTAGGTGAAAATAGGGAGTTTTTATGATGTTTTTATTGGTAATATAATAAACAGGGGGTGTACCATGTTTTAGAATATAATGCAACATCCCAGCCATGCTTTCAAATTTTAGTAAATGTATACTGGACTGTAGTAGTAATTTTTTATTTCAAAATGGCCTTCAATAGTACGTCTTGAATTTTTCAGATCATGAAACTGAAAAATTTTTAATATTTATAAAAAGTATCACTATTGGTTCTGAGGTGACAAAAATGTGGTTGTATTACAAATTAAAGATAATTTTGAAAGAGAGGTAGTTAACTAGGTGAGTTTAAACAAGATTAAATGATTTATGGCCATTTTATAATATAATGACAGTCTTCATTTTAAGCTACAATGTAAAGTGCTTTATTCTGAGATTAGGTATTGTGGCAGAAGCTAAAACTGCCTTTTTTATAACAGTGCCAGAATACAACCTCTTTTTCTTTTTGCGCTAACAAGACTGCTTTACCACCACAGCCCACTCTAAGTAATTAAATCAATCCTTTGTACTTACCGTATTCTCCTCTAGTGACGGTACTAGATCTGATTATATGCTTCATGCATATTCAAAGTACCGCACTGACAGCTCTTTAATGAGCTCTTACTTAATCAGTATGAACAATGTTCATCTTGTTCTTTTTTTCCTCGTGCATTAGAGCTAGGAACAGTTGGGAAAAATGAAACATCCAGCATTCATTTGAAAAATATATTGTACTTTGAAAAGTGTCTAAGCTGAGGAAGTTGCATTCTGCCCTTTAAAAGTCTGATGGACAAATTGGATTACTAGTATTGGATTAAATAACAAATGGTTAGAGGAGAAATGAGAAAAGCTCACTGTGATCACAGGCTTTAATATTTTTTGTTACTTATAAAGCTAAAGGGGTCTTTAACCAGTTATTAAAGTCAGGATTAATTTGTAATGGTTCAACTTACTGGCTTTTAAGAGCTTTTTAAATTAAAAAAATTTAAAACCCCTAAAAACAATAGTGTAGTGTGATGGGTTAGAAGAAACTTTAATTTTTATTACTAGTATAGATTTCCATCATGTATAATTTCAGATAAGGATTTAGTGATACAGATGTTTTTTCAATTAATTTAAATAATCTATGTAGCAATGTGTAATGTGTCTTTAAATATTTATTGTTAGGCTTATTTCCTCTTGAAACATGAGATTCTTTTATTATTAGTGATTTCCTAACAGTTAGGGCAAGGGATCTTGGATTTTTACCTAGAAATCATAGGCATAAGTTAAACTGAAAATAATACAGTTCTACATCAATATTGTTATACTCAAGGAAGCGGTGTTCCATTGAAGAAAATGATGCTAATTTAAGAGTAGGCTGGTTGCTTCTAGTATTGCCTGAAAGCCTCAATTAAAGGTTAAGTTAATCTCAAAACAAAGTTTTAATATGTCTATATTTTTAGAAGCCACTTAGTTTATGAACACAAGAATTAGGTCTTTAATCAGAAAATAAAATATCATAAAATCTACACCTATTAATATTGCACACATGTGTCATTTCACTGATCAAAAAAGCTTTCACCAGGGTACAATTGGCCTTTTTCCAAATTGCAAGCTTTTTCTCAGCTTTTTCTTTTTACTCTTTCTTCTTTTGTTGCTACCCAGGGATTTGTGCCTATCGCAGCCTGTATCACATGACCAGTGTCAAGACATCACATGGTCCAAAGTGAATACAAAACCAGCTACCCTAAAGGAGAGATTAAAAATACTGTAAAACAATAAAGACTTTTGTTCAGACTCTAAAAGAATCTATCCTAAGTCGGCTTCATACCATTCAGTTTTAACAGCATTTAATGAAGGCACATATCCTCACTGTTCTCCCCAAAGATGAATAACAGATATCTATTTTATAGGGATACTTTGGAATACATGTTTAATCTTTTGCACACATATCAGCTTTTTATATTATATTTTATTTCAAAAATATCTTCAATTTTTTATTAATGTGGAAATAGTTAAATTAATTATGGAATGCCCATAATTTATGCATCAGAATGAAGTAGATATTTGGACACAACATAATAAATCATAGGACAATATAATATGATCTCAGTGCTGTGAAAGAATTCTGTATGTGTTCATAGATAAAGTGTATACATGTGTTTGATAGACAGATGAGCTGTCTGTATGATTTGGGAGAAGATATGCTACTTCTGGAGAAGGGAAATGGAGTGAGGAGGTGGGGAGGGTACAGTCAGTGAAAGAGGACTTGGCATTTTATTCAATCATATACCTCTGTATCATTTGAATTTTTTAAATGGACTCAGTATTCAAAATGTAAAAGGAACCATCTTACTTAAAGAGAAAATAAAACTTCAGGGATAATAGTCTTAATTGGGATATTTAATTTTTTGTTAGGTATTTAACTTAACCCTATGAATGCTATACAGATGTTGGACTGTTACTATTAAATAATGGCTTAATAAAGGAATAAGCCAAGCATGGATGGAATTCAGGGGGGAGAAAGGCTAAGAATTATAAATTTGACTAGGTATAATTTGAAGGCAGAGGAAGGAAAAACGTGAGGAAAATCAATATTTTTCTTGAGTATAATTAGGGTCTACTTCTGCCTGAACAATACCAAGTATATAGTATACTGTATTATAATCTTTAATACTAGCTGCTGTTGGCGTGTTGTGGGGTGAAGCAGAGTGATACAGAAGATGGAATGAGTATGAGGGATAATGAACTTTTAAATATCTGCTGTATGAAATCAGTAACTTTACAATCCAAATGTTAAATTGTTTCTCTAATCAAATGTTTTCTAAACATTATTTTCACTGTAATGTGTGCCCCACCCCCCCACCCCCGCAGAGACATGTTGGTGTCTTTATAATACAGAAATTTACAATGTATTAATAATTTGTAAATGATTTACCTTATCAGGAATGATGAGTTCCAGAATGGAAGTTATACATACATCTTCAGCTTATTTGGGGGGAGGAAATAAAAGAAAACTAAGTTGTTACAAGTAGAAGCTTTCACACAATCTTTGGACTTTTCTGATCTTTCTGCTAGTCTTATGATTCTTATAATGATTTTTCAATTTTTTTTAACCATGACCGTATGTCTGTCATCACCATCAGTTCCTCATTGAAACATAATAGCCAGTCAGCCTCTAGGGAGGATTTAAAAGGAGGAACATTTTGTTTACAGTACTTAGTGTTAATATGATCTATAGGTATATCCAGGGGGACTAAAATATACATGCTGAAAAATGTCAGCTTTAGAAGTTTGGTTTATATGTTTTTAAATACTGATTTATTTTTTCAGGTCCTGGACTTTAATCTTGTATTATTATAAGCAGTTTAATGTATAGTATTGGAGGAGCTAAAGTATTTTTTATCATGTTAAAAAACTTGTGCTAAACTACTGTTTGGCTTATAAAATGTCATATAATAGGAAGTAACTGTTTTTATATACATAGGAAGGAACACAGAGGAGGAGGAAGCTATGATGCAAGAATGGTTTATGTTAGTTAATAAGAAAAATGCCTTAATAAGAAGAATGAACCAGCTTTCTCTACTGTAAGTATTCATGATTATGCTTGTTTTTCCTATAGCATTGATAAATCCTAGGCTTGCTGTTATTGCCTTCTTTGGAGTTTTCTATTTATTGAGCTTAATTTTTTTTCTTTTCTTAGAAATTACAGTATATTTTATGTAAAATATATATATATATATATATAAAAATAACAGTTTTCATCCAAATAGTAAAAATTTGTATATGGAGTGATAAACACTGAAAAAGTGTTTGTTATACAAAAAGTCAAGGTATATAAACAGTTCTCGTGTTTTGGAAATAAATGACTTGTGCAAAAGAGTTTGGGTTTATATCGATGGTTAGAGAAGAACCCTCTAGAAAAATAAAATTGAAGTTTATTGAAGAACAAATTCTGTTAAAAATTTTAAAAATAACACTTCATAAGGACAAAAATACATTTATTGTCTACAGGTAATGTTAATCTAAAGTTTAGAGTGTAAGAGCTTAATTACTTAAATAGAAGTGACCTTTTTATAACTGCAGGAATTAAAATTAAATGGAGACTAGACCAAATGTAAACATTCTACTCTTCGATGTTAGTTCACTAATGCTTGTTCCTTTCTGCTCACTAGCAATGTTCTTATGATATGCCACCTAGTGTGGGAATGGTCAGGCTTATATCTTTTATTTTCTTGGAAAAATCTACTTATATAATTTTGCCATTTCTGAACTTGATAAAAGACTTATGATGAAGCACAAAACTTAACTAACCCAGAATCTTTAATTTGTCTCCATTTTAAATTGGCACTGGTAATATTTTCATGTTTCTTGTACAATCTTTTCACATGGAGTTTTGAATAAGAGTGTTGATTATGAACTATAAAAACATTTTTGAAAGTAGTCTTATATCTGGCACTTAATACAAGAAGCATTAAAGAATGGGACTACTTATCCTCAGATTAAAATATACTTCAGTGCCATTCAAGAATTCAAAGAAGAAAATAATAGCATTAGTAAATATTCAACTGAGGAAGATTTTAGGTTTGTATATCATTTGTTTGAAGTGGCTTAAAGTTAAAGAGAAAAGTCAGTTATGAGTCCTAAAATCAATGTAACCTAAAGGTTCTTTTAAGTGTTTAATGATTTAGTAATTAGCATATTGATGAACTTTTGCAACTTGCCTAGGGAAAAAGAACATGATTTGGAACGGCGGTATGAACTGCTGAACCGGGAATTGCGGGCAATGCTAGCTATTGAAGGTAAGAAATGCTGTGGTGGGTAAGGTGGGTGAGGTGTCAGTTGTCAAAGAGACTTAAAGAGTGCAATACGTGTCTGGTTTTACTAGGTCTTCTCTACTAGGATCTACAGGAATCGTGCAAATAAATGCCTTGTTGGCAGAAAGTAGTATACATATTAATCTAAGGACCCTGATTCAGATAAATAATCATGTTTGCTATTAAGTACAAAATTGTCTTCACTTTTGATTCAGGTAGCTTAAATTTCCATAAAGTGTAAGATATAAGGAGTTAATTTAATTACATTTTACTTGTATGCCATTTAAAGTTGTTTCCACGAGAGGTTCAGAAAAGATTTATCATTTTGATTTTTCACCTTAGACTCTAAATTTTACCATAACATTTAATTGATGTCAGCATTAAAATATGTCACTATGCAGTCTACTATCAATCTTAACAGTCCAACTCCTTTTAGTAGTCAGGCAAAGATTGGCATAAGAAAAAAATTAACACACTTTCACACTTTTCAGAAAGTTATTAACTAAATTACATAGTAATTCTGTGCATGTTCATAATATCGGTAAATATTGGTTGGCTACCTTAACTATAGCATTTACTGTGCATAATTTTTATAAAATTCCTAGATCTTTTATAATGCCCTTCTCTGTATATATCTCTCAGTTGAAAATGCCTTATAGTTCAAAGATTTCTGCTTAAAAGCTAATCCTTTGGACTCTGTAAAATGGATCTTTTGTTTAATCAATGCAAATTGATTTTTCTATTCTATATTGACCTCTTAACCCATTGACTGTCCATGGTAATTTTGTTCTTCACCTGATAAGGTACCTGATCCATAATAAGTCAATTCTAATTAGTTCAGAAACTAGAAATTTAAGTTTAAGAGAAAGCCAAGTGAAGTCTTATATTCTTAAAATATTTTAATATAATATTATTATCAAGAAAAATGTATCCTATTTATCTACATACTATCTTATGTTACAGATGTTTTATTTGTAATTACTTTCATATCCACTCTCTCATTTCATAAATATCAGTGACATTTGGATATCCTCATTTAGAAATTTTACTCTATTTTGATCTACTTTATTTTAAAAGTCTTCACTTAGCCAATTTCTTTCAAATGACTCTCTAAATGATTAAATTATACCACTGATATAGACAATAAAAATTGTGAAAATTATTTAAGAAGTTTTGTGAAACTTGCCATTGAAATAAAATTCACAAGTACACTAAACAGTATTTTTCTTCCTTAAATAGATTTTATAATCATAGCATAGTCTTTAAAAGAGATTGGAAAGCTAAATACTAGAAAAGTAGATGCAGCAATACTATTTATATAGGATATATATATATGTAATATATATATATAGTATGTATAATATCTCATTATACAGTATATTCTTTATAGATTCATTATACATTACACTTAATATAAAGTGCTCTTTAATTTTTTTTTACCCGTCTTCTCCTATATAGAGTTGACTTTTAAGGCAGACATTGGTTCTATACCCAAAAGCAGTATTATTAAAAAATACTTAAGGGCTGGAGTTGTGGTTCAGTGATAGCGTGCTTGCCTAGCATGTGTGAGGCACTGGGTTTGATCCCCAGCACCACATTAAAAAACTAAAAAAACAAAATAAAGGTATTGTGTCCATCTACAACTAAAAATATTTATTAAAAAAATACTTTAAAAAAGGAAGACCTTATGCATGGCAGTCTTATCCCTATATACAGGTTTAACTATCTTAAATAATCTACAATTTTATCTGCCTAATCTTTTTATACATACAGATGAACAGTAGAAACTCATATTCTTTTAAGAAGAGGGGAAAATAATGTTTTTCTTTTTTAAATGCTTGTAGTGCAGTTGTTAGGCCTTTGAATTATTGTTCTCTCTCTCTCTTTAAATTACATTGTCCCATATGTGACAGTGCCTGGAATCTCTCTGCCAGTTTCCTTTGCTGGTTGACGGGAAAAGGAGACTTGAGGAAAGGAGCAGCCTGTTGATTACAAATAAAGACACTTTCTTGGAGAGAGAGGCCTGTCCACTTGCCTGGGCAGGATGTGGGCAGGGCTCTTAGGTGCTGAACATTGTGAAGATCAGCTCTGCGAAGCCAGTGTCCTCTCAGCCAGCCCTTAGAATGGACACACATGCAGTTCAATAGTCTTTTCGAGTGTTAAAACGCCACAGAAAAACATGAATAGGCATTACTAGTTGGTTTTGTTTTGCTTTTCTTTGTTTTAAAGTTCATTCTTCTTTCCTGATCTCTTCTGCTTCATAGCCATAGATGGTTTAATTAATAAATAAACTAAAATCATTTCAAGTAAATCTGCTGCTGAAACCATTCACCAAGTGAAAAGCATATAATATTAATAGCCATAGTACAATGAAAGAAATATTAACAGCTCGGTTTGAGCGAAAAAAACATTCAATACATCTATTCTTCTGAGAATCTATAATCACTTTGGCCTGATTCTTACCCTTTTTTCCTGAGGTGTTTTCATAGCAGGAGTTTCACTCTACTGAGCTAAGTTGTAGGATCCCTCAAGCTAACAAACATCTTTTAGATACTTTTCCTATAGTTTTTGTTGTTGTTGTTGTTCCAGATTATTTAATGCCCCCTCAGGAAAGATAAATTCATTTCTGCACACATTGGGGTGGGCTTTTAGAAAGTGGTATGTTCATTTTCTGCACAAGAAATGGATCTTCTCTAGGATTTTGTACATCTTGATTTATTCTTGGCTTAGAGTTTGAAGTGGGTGATCTTCTAAAGGGATTTATGCATAGGTTCACTATTTTTGTAGTTATGGTTTATATGATAAGCTTTTTATATTTAAAATCAATATGTAATCCTGTGGAGGAGCTTATCCCCTAAAACCCCATTTGTAAATCTATTTTAGCTTTGTTACACAGCACAGCCACAGTCTTCCATAGATTGATTAGGTACAGCAGTAGAATCCTATCAAATGGCCTGTTCTGATGATGATGCAAACTCTTTCAGGATTGCTAGTTGACTGGAACTAAAGATAAGACTTGACTGCAATCCCCCAATGTGCTCTTTACAAAACTAGTGTTAATTTTCATCAAAGTGCCAGGCTTATTTATAGTGGTGAGGTTCAAGGTTTACTACAAGAACTTTAGGTCCTTTCTATTAAAGTGTTTATAGGTATTTCTCTTGCTTTTCTTCAAAGTAATTATCAACTTCAGCAAGTAAACTGAATCGGGGAATGAATAATTGGCCCTATATATGAAAAAGAGTTTTTAAATTAACAAAACAGCTCAGTGCAGATGGACACAAACAGAATCTCTTTATTTCAACACTTTGGCTCAAATGCAGCATCAAAACTTAATCCTATTTGTTGTGAGAGGATATGGCTTTTGTAGCAAAAGTACACTGGAATCTTTAAATTAATCAAAACTCACAATGTAGTCTGTCCAAGCCAAAGTCAGTGCAGCTAGCTAGCTGTGACTGGTGTTATAGGTGAGTAATCCTTTTTTTAAATGCATAACAGGTAACACATAAACTTACACACAGATTTTTAAAACATGACATGTCTGGGTGTAGCTATTTAAAAGTGGATTTTTAAAATTTAGTCATGTGAACATCTTGTATAAATCTTGACCAATTTTACATGTAATATTTTTATAAAGAAATTATCAAAATAGTTTAATTTCCCAAATTAGCATTCAAATATATATAATATGTATGTGTGTATGAGTGCATATATATGTAATTTATTTGCACTGTGAGAAAGCAGATAAAAAGTTAATTTTGCTAATGTGGAATCTGTTCACTGCACATAGCTATTTGCTGCATAACTGACTACTGTTTTATAACAGATATTAATGTAATAATGGCAGATTTAATATGAAAAATCCTATAAACTTGTGCTTGAATACTTAAAATTATGATGCCAAATTTAATTCTAAAATGATGAAAATCATCTAAATGTTGTTAATTTTAAAACGTTTTTATTCCAATGGGAAATGTCGTTATTGAAAAGTTAAGATTTAAAATGTTTACATACTTCATGGATTAAAAAAGTTTTGTTTTTATCCATGTTAAAATCCTAATTTTTCCAAATGTTAAAGAAGTACTGGTATTTGAAGTTATTAATTAAAGCTGTGAAAGTGGTCAAGTTCAGAGGAATAATTTAATTTAAAAAATTATATGCTTGTTGTTAAATTTTATTTTTTCTTGACTTAATTTTTTAAAATTTTCAATTTGATAATATTTTTTGCATATGGTGGAGAAAATTTATTTTCTAGTTGTAGAGATAATATCGAAATGTTTTAGTAGAATTACAAATCTAACCTTATAATCAGGATGATTTCTTGAGGTTAGAAATTAAATAATATTCATCAAGGCTAAATTTAATAATCATAAAATTTAGTTATAAATTTAGTAGGGTTTTTTCCCTGAAATAATATTTTTAGAACTATAATCACCTGGATTTAGACTAAATGACCTTAAAGATCTTTCTAGCTTGGAGAGTCTATTAATTTACCTGCTGTGTAGAATAAGACTGTTTTAAGAACCAGATAGAAAATTTTATAGCATTTCTGTCTTTAGTTGCATTTAAGAGTAGAATTGTGATAAATATGGCTTCTCTTAGTTTTGCTTAATAAAATTCTTCCACTCAGAAAAAAGGATTCCAAAATAATGGTTTCTTTATTCCTCTGCATGCTATAGAACATTTCACTCTTTAAATAAGAATGTAATAGTGATTGGTTATTTAATGTATTTATTTTTGTGATGTTTTGTATTGAATGAAGATAATTAATATGTGGTATGTTTCATCTATATAAATTTATGTGTTTGAGTTTATAATGAAAGGAATAGTGATCAAATTGAATAAACTATTCTAGCTTTTTGTGGCTATTCTAACCTTTATTGCATGATGATGCATCTACTTTTTAATTTGTAAATACAAGATAGAATTCCCTCTAGCACCATTTGCTTTCATAAAGCTGCTGAGCAGTTTGCTGTCTTGAATAAATTTTGCTTTGGAGGGGGTCGGGGGGATTTGAACCAGCACATTCTTGTGTGGTTTGTGAAGATTCACATGGTAACCAGCGGTGTGCATTGTTAGGTTTATCTGAATAAGCACCAGCCATGTGAGTTTTAACATGATTGCCCAGGGCAATGGAGAGAGAAGAGGGAAACCAGAAAGGATTGCACTTCTCTGTTTTTTGGAAAGTGCATTTGTTGGGGGAGGAGGGGGCTGCAAAGTCAGTGGCCATGATTTTTTTTTTTTTTTTTTTTAAGCTGGTGTCCTGTTTCCCTCTAGGTCCTCATTTGTTCTGCTATCTGCCTCATCATCTACTTCTTCTTTTCATTGTTTACCTTCCTAATGAGGGAGGCGGGGTAGACTGGGAATTGATTGACAGTTACAAGCCCTCACAGTCTGGCCACAGAGCAGTTGGCTTTGGTTTCAAAAGTGTTTTAAATGTTCCATTCGGTCCTGTTTTTATTAAATGAAACTGCTGCTCATCTTAAGGAAATTAATTATCAGACTAGCAAAGATTAGGAAATATATTATTGGGGCCTAAAACCTTCATGAAAACGGTCTCCACTCTTGGAAAGATCACTGCCCATCGGATTTTCCAACCTTTAACATGAGGTTTCAAAAAGAAATATGTTATTTTTTCCTTTGCAAAAGTGCTTTGATTTGAAACCACCAAGCAAACGTCTCCAAAAGAAAACTGGCTGTGATGCGATCGAGAGCTGCAGTGTAATATTGCAGAGCAAATTTATTTTTTACTTCAAAGAAAAATGCTAATTAGCCGATTCACTACTTTTAAAGTTATTGTGAAGCATATGGCGCCCAGTGTGAGATACATCCAACTGCTAAAATAGAGCGAGGAGGAAATTAGCGAAGAATGGGCTGTTTGAGGTGAGAGTGGGGGTGGAGAAGGAGGGTAGGTTCTCAGGCAGATTCTCTAGCCTTTCAGAATGATTTTATCGCCCTTCTCTGTTTCCCGCCTCCTCGTTTACCCGCTCCCCCCCACCACTCTGGGCCAACCTCTCTGGCCTTCAGCTCCCCTCCCCCACTTTGCCTGGATACAGGTGCGCTCCTCCCGCTGGCCACCAGCTCACACCTGGTCTCTAGCAGGTTCCAACTCTGCCGCACCCATCTCTATATGCGGGAAATATTTAAAAAGTAGACTTCTAGGGGGGAACCCTCACCACAACAGCCAGACTCCATAGAAAACACTAGCTCACTAGTGTTTTCCATTAACATAGTTTGCTTGGAGATATAAGGAAAGTGGAAAAAAGCGGGAAGGGGAGGGAGGGAGCCGGGTGTGCGGAGGCCTTGCCTTGGTAACTAGCCTCCTGTTCCCTACAGACTGGCAGAAGACCGAGGCCCAGAAGCGACGTGAGCAGCTCCTGCTGGACGAGCTGGTGGCCCTGGTGAACAAGCGTGACGCTCTTGTCAGGGACCTGGACGCGCAGGAGAAGCAGTGAGTGGGTCTTGGGGTTGGGTTCCAGGTGCGGCCACTTGCCCAGGGGCCGAGAAGTTTGCGGAAAGTTCAAACCAAAGGCCTAGGGAGGGGAAGGGCAGTTTCCTGCTAGCCCGGTGCTACCCAGTCCCTTCCCGCTGGGGATCCAAATACCGGTGAGTGGGGAGTGCTGCTTTGCCCTCCACGAAGAAAAATAATTTTGTTTCCTGTTTGTCTGACATCCAGGGCTGAAGAAGAAGACGAGCATTTGGAGCGAACTCTGGAGCAAAACAAAGGCAAGATGGCCAAGAAAGAGGAGAAATGCGTTCTTCAGTAGCCGTCAGACTAGAATCTCCCCAGACCAGAAACAGTCGAACTCGTTGATTTAAAACTTTTAACGTTTTGTTTGGCTGAATTATACTTCTGTACCACCACCACCACCCATTTTCCTCCCTCCTTTCCAGATAATATACAGAACTCCAAAATAGCCCTGTTTAAGGAATTCGTGTGTGAGAGCTAGTCATGTTTTTGAAATCATGTGAAATAGATTTGCAGACACCTTGTGAGTGATTGGTGTTGGAGGTGTTCAAGAAACAGTTCAAAGAAGAAAAATGCTTCCCTCATTGTTTTCCCTTATTTTTTGATGG